>QOCX01001506.1:0-29411 GCA_005959815.1 Sarcophaga bullata | reverse complement strand
CATGGACGTTGAGATAACCGGTGCTTAAGGCTAATTCCACCTTTAGCATTATTTTGAACATGTTGCTAAAACCCATTAATTGTTGAAAAGCCATAAAACCAAAAAATATGTAATATGTGTAGTGAGTATACTGTGGTATTTTTGAAACGTGTTGTAAAAGTACTGAAAAAAGTACTAAAGTACTAAATTTTTCAATACTAATCCGTACCGAATTGTCCAACCAAACTAAACAAAAACAACTAACAGCTGTGATATCGGTTGACAAATAAATCAACACCGTCTCGTCACTCGAAATTATGAATCTGCTTTAAAAACACACCTTTTATGTGGAATATACTTGGACAAAGCACTTCACCGTTCACCCTCGATTTTAGTACAGCTTTCAGTATCGAATTGTCATTATTGCCTCTTTCCGGTTGGATTTCGTAATTCGCTCTTAATAGCTGTCATAGTGTGGTCTCAAACCATATTGTGTTCAAATACCTTCACATTAATTCAACAGATGAATTAAGTTTTTGCTTAAAAGCTCTTGTTTTTCGCTGTAAAAAGCATTCAAACACATTAGTACAGACAGGGCCAGTCTTTAACAGTCTAGTCAAAGCAAAATTCGTTTCATTAATTTGATTTAAAATTTTTTTTATTAAACTTTACTGACTCTAAAATTTAGTTTGTCTAGTATCAGTGTGTGCGTGCATTTAATGGGAATAGAAATAAGGGGATGGTCCCTAGCAATGCATTGTATCTTGTGTTGAAACTAGGTTCGATTGGAGATGATGAACATACTAAGAAGATTATAGTGGATGGAATATTTCATGCAGCCTTACGTTACCAAAGCCCTTCAATATATTTTTCGGTATCTCACGCGCCTGAGTTCTAATTTTTCAAAAAACATACTCCAAATATTGTCATCCCTGCTTATTACCGTTATGGTTTGTTTCTGTACTAAAACTATAATAATTTCTATTGGCGATAGATGTCGCTATCAACACAATAATGAAAGACCATAAAATCGATTCAACAATTTGGAATTTTAACAATTTTTAGACTTCGTAATGGAAATAGACACCAAATATAGAACTTTGATGTTGGTAAACGGGGATTTTTCTTGACAGTTAATCGAAAATTAATGCATGATTCTGACTATACTCCTTCCATAGAATATCAGAATTCAAGGTATTTCCTGCAGCAAGCATGAACAGTCAAGCATTAGGTCACTTATAAGTTCAACTCGTAGTATTCGGCCTCCATCCATGTAGTTCTATTAGATATAGAATGAAATGCTAACCTTCCTTTTAATATATCCTCTCATCGTTACTGCCCCTAGACAGTACCAGAAATTCTTGATAGGTCGACGACATAAATTGAGATAGTTCCAGTGTGAAATATTGCACGTATTGAGTTGCTGCCAAATGAAAGTTTACATCATCGAAAGATATGGCCAAATCAACATGGACAGTCCAGAAGATGGAACAATATTATCTGATAGTCCGGATGCTCTATAAGGTAGACTTGAGATTAGAATGGAAAGCTTAATCAGCTAGACAATATTGGATTTCAAGACATTATCAATTGCCAATATATCTACCATGCAGGAAGAGAATTTTAGTAGGATATGCTCGGAGACAAGATCACTCTTCTCCATTCGAATTCGATTCGAGACAATTTTAGCTTTTGTTAGCCATGAGTTGCATAAACTCGCTGCACCGTATATATCCATACAATACCCGTCTCTATTGGGTTTCGCGCCACTGTGGCTTAGAAAGAAACTAAAAGGCGGACGAACTGGTACGGAAGGGATCGGAGATGCCGAAGGAAGAGACAATAGAGGGAAGAAATGCGCTCCTCTAAGAATACTTTTTTAAATTGAAAGGAGCACCAACAAACCGTGGATGGTCCAACATACCTGGTTGCTGAACTTCAAAACTGTTGTGTCCAGCAGTGCATAGTTTGACAAGAGAACGAGTTGCATCTGAACAGGAATTCTAACATTTTAACTATTGGCAGTTTCGTCGACAAGCTCAGTCTGCCCCACCTGGTTTACTGCAGAAGCTGCCAACACCTTTTATGCGATTGCTCTTCACAACAGAACAGACTTCATCGATTTCTGGTTGACAGAACGTTTAAATTTCTGGGGATAGTAGCGAACGTGGCACTAAGGGAACTGGCCTCTTTCATCCGAAGCACGGGGTGCTTCAAAGGAGTTACGACCGAGTGAACTTGTTGTGAACGGCACTCTACACGCTAACCTAACCTAACCTAGCCTATCTCTTGTTGGGGAATTACAATTACAAATGATTTGAGTTAGGCAGCAGGCCTTTCGATATGCAGCCTGAGGATTGTAACGAGTATTTTACCAGGCATAAAAGACTCAAAGAAAACATGTTTTAAAATAGGAATCGATTTAGTATATAGACCCTGTGATCAGAAGCGCGAATTACTAGTCAGTGTCTAGAAAGGTAGAAAGTAATTATTACGGACAGAAACAAACATTATCATGAAGAGAATACTGAAGATATGTACACATGTTGGGGGACAGTTGAATACATTATTTAGTTGCAGTAGGCATTACATCGAACACGGACATTTTAATGCCCACCACTAACTTTGCTAATGAACAAAGGATGGCGCGGCACACAATTTTTGTGCAGATGTATTTAGGAAGTCGTTGTAACCTAGTAGATTGCAAGCTGGCTTAAAGGACGTGAGAACACCGTTCAAACTTCAGAGGTCAGACATCTCCAACAAAACGAAATTTGAATATTTCTTAGGCGAGTTCTTTTCAGCAGATTTCTGGAACAAAACTCAGGAAATTAAATAAAATTACCATGAAATAAAATTGCTCAAGAATCAAGAATCGGAATCGACTTTAACTTGTAGATCCGGCAATTCATGCATAATATTAACACACACAATAGGGTTGGTGTAAGTGGATGAATTGTAGTCCTGATTGTATTGAAGAAACGACCAATTTGACGAGAATGTTAGATCGAAATCGATTGCATACACTTTTTAAAATTAAATATCTCCCCCCTTTCTGTTTTTGAATAAGAAAGAAAATTTTCTCTTTGGCCAAGGAAAACCAAGTGCTGCAGGAAAATTAAAAATTGACAAAATTTTGCAAAAAATGCCCGTTAAACTTAGGTTTAGTTAAAGGTACCTTTAGCTAAAGGGAACTATAAAGTTACCTTTAACTTATTTTCGTTATTACAACTTACGGATAATGTTGGAGCAATACCAAATAAACTGTTAGCTTAAACAAGTCTTTTTTTTTTTTTTTTTTTTTATATTTGCTCAATTCGTTTATATAAAGTTGCCATATTGAAAATAATGGAAATATAGCAACTTCAAACATAAACTTAACTTTAAAATTTACCGGTAGGATGATCCTCCCTTTAGCTTAACGCTTACTTCTGTCTTGAATTCCATTTCGTATTGTGAATGAATGCATGAATAACAAAACGAAAGAATTTGAGTGTGTATGAAGTTGAAGATTTTTGCACATGCATTATAACAAAATTTGAATACTGTGGGTGAAGGCTATTAGGACTTGACAACGGATGCATGAAAGTTTTTCAGCTCACATTGTTTTAAATTAAATTATTAATGCCTAATGCATGAATGAATGAATGAATAAATACATACATACATAATTGCTCATTACAACTCATCAATCAGGCTTATAACCTAGCTTCTCACACCACTTATGTTGTGTTATGTGTTAATTTTTTATACATGAGCAGCGGGTCCTACAGTTTAAAGTCGACTTCGAACGACAGATTTTTCAGAAACTACGTAGCAATTTTATTTACTCTCAGAGTTTTTGCCAGAAATCTGCCGAAGAAATATTTTTCTTTTATTTGGTTTGGTGGAGACATGGAACTTAACCTACCTACTAGACTACGGCGACCACTATGAATGAATGAATAAATACCCTAAAACAGGGAGTACCAAAATTTTTTTGGTTTTGCATTAGTGAGTAAGTGAGTGAAAATGAATTGAGTCATATTGTTTATTTACTGTCAAAGACAAATTTTAGTAAGATACGCTAATTGCATAAAGTTATACATCTTTGACTCAAAAATTTGGGAATGGGTTTTAGATATTTGGTGGGAGCTACTTTTGGTTCATAAATTCCCTAACGTACTGATAACAACCCTTTTAATTTTTTCAAAAAAAAAAAAAAAAAATTGCTTTTTGTCAACAAAAACGCTGTTCCCTCTTCATATCATTTAAATGTCTTAAAATGCCATTTAAGAACATAAAAAAAATTGGGATTTAATAACAGCATTTATGAAATAATTATGTTAAAAGTATTTTTTGAGTGTAAACCTGGAAAAAAAATGTCACAGCATCCGCCAACATGTGCACTCACCGCAGTCTGATCGACAACTAAATAAAAGAGCACAAGCAATGTGTGTGAATTCTCTCAACACAATTGTGCTATGAAATTGTAATTCCTGCTGTAAAACTACATAATTTGAGAGTGGAATATTCTGCTTCTAATTGTTTTTGTTTCTTATTGCTAAAACCATAATAAGAGAAAACAGAAAAATAACATGTGAGTGCATTTGTTGTTGTTTGTTTTTGTTTTCTTTCTTGCGGCTATTATGCATGCATTTGAAATTAAAGAACAGAGAGGAAAGAGTGTTTTTTGCTCTATGCAATGTGGAATGCAAGAAATCCGCTTAACATTGTTTGACAGCAAAAAAATAAAATTGACATTGACATTGACATTGACCTTGACATTAACAATGCCTTTATATATTATAAGGCCTGCTAAACTTTGCTGTAATTTGGTTTACATATCGTGAAATGAAATGCTCTTCTCTTGTCTTATATTTGTTTTTAATGTAAGGAATATAATTATAACAGGCAACCAACCAATCTATTGTGTTCGTTCTTGCTGTTGTTGTTTTTTAATTATCACAGTGTTATTTGTGTTATTAATGTTAGGAGGTTACTGTCGTAATTTGCTAACATTTTATGAATTTTTTGTTCACTGTAAGCAAAAACAAGTGCTTTACTCCTAACATTGTTTTCTTAAAGGTAAAGGAGAATGCATATGCACTTAATTTCATTTAAAGATGCACGTAATTGTTGTTGTTATTGTTATTTAATCATCATGTTTTATTAATTGAAGATATTTGATTGATTGCGCTTAGATTGATGGACACTCATGGTGTACGTATAGGCATATATTTTCAAATGTGTGTATAGTGGAAGTAAATAGCATTGTAACAACGTCGATAAAGAGAGGCTGTGAGTGGTTGATTAGTTCTTAAAAGTTGACTTTCAAAATTATTTGTAAAGCAACACAATAAAATTTATTTTGTAACGATGCTTGCAAAATAAATGCTGTAGCATCGGGATTTGCAAGAAGGAGAAAGCGAGAAAGAGAGAGCGAGAGAGAGAAAACCAATCTGTTAATTGAGAAGAAAAACCCTAACACTACTGTTTAGAGAGTAATACTGCAGTAATGTTATGGTGATTTTAAAGTTATTTACTTGCTCACCAAGCCAGTTAAAGATTTAAAGAAAAAAGTTTTGCATGACTTCAATCAAAAGGTCTGATTAGAAGATTTTGTATGATCAAAATTGTGTTCAAAAGTTTTTCGTCTTTTTTTTAATTTTTGTTTTTAAGCTTGTCTTTATATTTTAAATACTTTTTAGGGTCATTATTACTTCCAAATTTGTTTTGCTGATGGTGTATTAAATTACGAGTGAGCGAAGTGGGAGAAGTAGTATTCGTGTCCAAAAATGTAAGCAAAGCCAAAAATTGTAGCAAAGCCAAAAACAATACAATTGTTTTTGTAAAATAATCATAGAATCCATCCATCAATGCATTCGTGTTGTTTCTTTTTGTCTCAAGCCAATTAAAAAAAGCGTGTGTGGTTATACAAAAGTGTTGTTGTTTTTAACCCTTTAAAAGAGCCAAACAACGAACACTCATTCGTCACATAACAATCAAAGAAACATTTTCGCATGAAGCCGAATACATGAAAGTTTTTTTTTCTATATTTTGTATTAAGTATTGTTAGTGTGCTAGAAGAACAAAATAAATTTTATTGTGTTGGTTTACAAATAATTCTGAAACTCACCTTTTAAGAACTGCTCAATCACTCACATCCTCTCTATTGCGACGATGTTACAATGGAATTTGTTTCCACTACACACACATTTAAAAATATATGCCAATACACCATGACTACCCACAAGCACATTTCAAAACATATGCCTATACACCATGCCTATTCACACAAGCGCATTTCAAAATATATGCCTATATACCATGTATGTGCAGAAATCTACGCACAAAAAAAACACTTTTTCACCTTCAAGGCTATGCACTAATAACACATTTTTATTTTTTTTATAAACCGGTTACTCTGCTATTGTACTCCAGCTAGGGAGTTTTCAAATTATAATACATATTAAAACTTTTTTTGCTGTTGTTGCTTTGATTTTTACATTTAGACCTTGCACTAACAACAACAACACCTCACTTGCATATATTTGATCTTTCCTATTTTTTTTTACATACACCCTTACTGATGCAGTCCATTTTACAAAAATTTTCCACTGATTTTTATTGGAACTACAAACAAAAAAAATTACTTAAAACCTTTGTATCGCGTTAGCATTTTTATTATTAATTATTAAAAAAAAAAAACAATTACGCACGCTTGTTTTAACACATTAAAATATTATTTTATTAACACAACTTTTTATTTTTTCTTATAAGCAAACTTTAATTTATTATTTTTACATTCAATTTTAAGCCGCAAACACTTTCACTTAAACCTTCCCTAATAAAACAAAAACTACTACTGACCGGCAGCCGGCTTTGTAGTTCTTTGTAAAAGCAATTCCGTCAAATAACATCTATTAAAACATGACAATTACATGACGATGACAATAGCAACAACAATTTCGTGCATTTTCAAATGAAATTGAGTGCATATGCTCTCCTTCTACCTTTAAGAAAAAACCAAAAAATGTTATTAAATTACGATAAAGATCTCCTAACATTAATAACACAAACAACATAATGATAATTAAAAAACAACAACAACAAGAACAAACGCAACAGGTTGATTTCCTGTTAAAAAAGAATAAAAAAAAACGCAAGCGTAACATTTCATAAAAACTTAACGAAATGTAAGCCAATTTACAGCACAGTTTAGCATTCCTCAAAAATTCTAAAGGCATTGTTATTGTAAATGAAAAGAATCAATCAAATCGATGTTATTTTTGCTTTTTATGGTCAAACAATGTTAAGCAGATTTCTTGCATTCTATATTCTACAGCTAACAACAACACTGCCTGTCCTCTCTCTGTTCACTATTTTCAAATGCATGCATAACACCCGAAGTTTGTGGGAAACCGTGTGTGAGCCATAAATTGTTTTCGTTATTATAAGGGGGCAATAGGATAGAAGTAAGCGTTAAGCTAAAGGGAAGATCATCCTACTATAACATTTAAAGTTCACTTTATCTTTGAACTTGCCATACAATATATATTATTTACGATATGGCAATAATAAAATAATAAAGCACGTCGTTGCCACTGCGTTTTTAAAGAACTTGTTTGAGTGCCTTATCGGCTTTTGCTCTGACACTGCCATATTTTTGAAAATGTTAACTTTATTTTATCCGTAAGTTGTAATAACGAAAGTAAGTGAAAGGTAACTTTACAGTTCCCTTTAGTTAAAGGTACCTTTAACTAAGCCCTAGATTAACGGCAAGTTATAATAATGGCCCTAAAAGCATTATATTTCTCCTCAGACAGAGGCACACAACACTGATAAATAAAATTATCTATTTTGTTGCTGTCAATAAATATTAAATTTTCATAGGCATAAAAAAAGGTACAATTAAAAAAAATTATTTAATTTAAAGAAACAATAAGAAAATATAAATAAAAATTAATTTTAAATAATATTTAAAATATAAAGACAAGAAGCTTAAAAAATTAAAAAAAAAACATTTTAACACCAAATTTGATCGAACAAAACCTTTTACTCAGGCCTTTTGGATTGAATTCATGCAAAATTTTCTTCTTCAAAATCTTTAACTGGCTTGGCGAGCAAGGTAAATAACCTTAAAATCACCATAACATTACTGCAGTATTACTCTATAAAACAGTAGTGTTAAGTGCTTTTTCTTCTCAATTAACAGGTTGGTTTTCTCTCTTCTTTCTCCTCTTCTCCTTTTTACAAGCCCCGATGCTACAGCATTTGTTTTGCAAGCATCGTGCATCACTGGAACCGCGTCCATTGGTATTTGAAATACGTCCCGATGGAAATGAACCATGAGGGGATCTCGCTTGTCGTGATAACACGGCTGTAAATTCATCGTTTAATTCCAAATCCAAACCATCGCCATATGAAGAACGTACTTGACGTAATAAAGCCGGTTGATATTCGCTGTCTAAGGCAGCTTGTTGATGTTCATATAAATCTTCGAACTCTATAGCTGATGCTGAGGCAGCCACAATTACACAGACAGCCGCTAAGAAAACGTACTTTAAGGTAAACATAGTTTTGAATTGTTATTTGTTTGAATAACTTTCTTAAACTGTGCTTTAGATTTTGAAAGCGAGTCTTTTATATTCAATTTGAAACTCTTATCTATTGCATCTAGGGATTTACACAGGTTAGTTACTACAGTTGTGGTTGTGGAAAGAAATTTTTTAAAATTTTATTTTGATGCTGGGATGCTCTCAACCGAATACTGTAGTAGTTTCTTTTTATAATTTAATGGGGGATTTTAATTATTTTCTATGGAACTTGTTATTATTTTCAGTTTAGTGTGATCAACTCATGTGAAATTTTATATAAGAACCTGGCAAAAGGTCTTCCCTGTATCCACAACGATTTATTTAAATTGAATATCGTATTACTTTCTAGTATTAAGCATACAACTGATGTACAATTTTAGTTGTATGCATAGACATTTTGCAAGACAATAACTATACTACTTTACCGTATGTAGGGTAGAATACTACCCATAAGGATGAATTTATTTTCAGTTCAAAGCCAATAACTTGAATTAGAAATTGAACAAAAAATTTCTTTGTTTTTTCAGAATTTCATTAAAAATCCTTTTAAATTCGCATGAGTAATGAGTCCCAAAAATTGTAATGGCTTTGGATACGAATGACTCAGAAAATCCATTAGGGGTGCGTTCACAGACACTTGTTGGGGCCCATTAAACTGTAGCGTTCAAAATAACTTGCAATAAAGATACTTATGTTCCTCTATATTGTTTTCTTTTTTTCGGAATTCGGAAGTATTTTTCAAAAGGAGGGGGAATTTTATTTTCAAATAAAAAAAAAGAAAAGAAATTATTTTGAATTGTATTTCTTATCATCAAAACTCTCGTGGGATTTACTATCAGAATGGAAATGAAAATTTTTATTTTTTACTTTCGATTTTAAAATCAAGTGAACTCTTTTGACCTACAGTATACTGTGAAAGTGAATCCCCTATTTTAAGAAAGGCAAATACACAAGTCGCGTGCTAAATCTCAGTGTTAATTTTATACTTGTATTTGACTACGAATATGAACCAACTTTAGTACGTCAAGTTCGTTCTCCGTATGGCGATAGTTATGATTTGGACTTATACGATGGATTTGAACCGGAATTATACCGCCAAGCAAGATCACCACAGGGTGGCAATTTAAATATCGGTGTTGCTCAAGATGACTTTGGACGCCATGCCAATGTTGATTACACGCATAATCTATATAGCAGCAGTGATGGACGTGGTTCGATTGATGCCTATGCCCAAGCTTCACGTAATTTTGATTCGAATCGTAATGATTTTAATGGTGGCATTATCGGCCGTTGGAGATTTTAAATAAATTCTCAATTCGTATTTAATTTTTTTTAAGTTTAAATCCAATTTATTTATTCATACTCACTGCCATTTGTATACAAAATTGTATCGTTTTTAGTAAAAAAAAATTTTCAATTAAAAAAGAAAAATATTGAAAATCTTAATGAAATCGTTTCTTATTTTAAAATTTTTGTAGTAAAAAGTAGACTAAATAGGGAATCTCAAGTTTGAAAACTTTTTCAAAAAAAAAGTCCATCAAACTTAAGTAATTTTAGAGTAACGAATATTTGTTCTTTGAAAAATATACGATTTTTGAAAAATTGAATTCGCCACAGTCTGGTGAGTAGTATGGTAGCTTATTAGACGAAAGGCCACTTTTGCCAATTGATGATATTTTTTAAGCTTTATTTGTATGGTTTTTAATTGTAATAGTGACGGAAATTCATTTAGAATTCTTCTAAGCTTATATGTTTCAAGTTGTTAAGTGGCCTTGTTTACTTTTAATTGCTTCAGCATCACCTATTGAGTTGGCGGATTTATATGAATGCCAAAAATCTGCATTTGATTACGAATATGAAGTAGTTTTAGTATGTCAAGTGTGTTCGCTATATGGTGATAGTTTCAATTTGCTTTTAAACAATGCATGTAGACCGGTGCATCTACTTCAGAAAAGAACAACACAGTGTTGCAATACTAATTTAAGTGCCAATCAAGGCCCGAATGGACGTAAAGCCTTTGGTACTTACAATTCTAATTTCTATTCCAGCAATTATGAATGTGGTTCAATAAATTAGTTATTTTACTAACAAATGCCAGCAGTTTGTAATGGTAGATCTGGTGTAAGTCTATTCATTTCAGTTTTACAAAATTTAAATTTTAAAATTGTATTGCAGTATTTATAACAGAAAGAGTACTTTTTTGCATCAAATGGTACTTTTTTAAAAGAAAATTATTTAATTTAATACACGTGAGAAACGGAACAGAAAAACTAACGGCATATACGCAACTAAAACAGCTGTTTCGGAAAGCAACAGAACGGAAGAGAAACGTTTAGTCAAACGTTAATAGAACCTAACGGAACATACTTTGGTTTTTAGCATATAAGAAGCATACGAAAGTACATTTTGAGGCCTTTTGGCTAACCGGGGCTAAAAACTAATTCCATCTTCAGCATTACCTCGAACATGAAAAGAGTATTGAAAACATCGCGGGTGTAGTGTGTTAATTTTGAAATGGCAAAGTACTAAAGTACTGAATTTTTTATCCTCCTTCCATACTTAAACTAAACATTGTTGATTTTATTTGTGTTGTGCTACTTTGTAAAATAGTACTGTTTGTGGGAGAATTAAAAAGAAGAGTAAGGGCTATTATTACAACTTGCCGTTAACTAAAGGGAGGATTTTAACTGGGCTACAATTCTTATGTAAACTTGATTAGCAGATCCGAATGGAAATAAATAATTAAGAAAAATTAAATTTTTAAACATCTACTGTGTATGTTTCATTAAAAATTAAAACCGTTTGAGAGTAAAATCGTGTTACGTGTTGCATGAGCATAGGCATCACTGGAACCGGCGTCCATTGGTATTCGATATACGTCCCGATGGAAATGAACCATGAGGGGATCTTGATTGGCGTTTACGAGTAAAATCCGAGTTACGTGTTGCATGAGCATAGGCATCACTGGAACCGCGTCCATTGGTATTTGAAATACGTCCCGATGGAAATGAACCATGAGGGGATCTTGATGTGCGTTTACGAGTAAAATCCGAGTTACGTGTTGCATGAGCAAAGGCTCTTTTTCTAAAAAAAATAGTTTGCAACAACATATCTTATCGAATGAATACTCAAGTGACTTTCTATGGAAAGCTATTAGAATAGTTGCATTGAATTAAAAGTCCTGTTGGAATAGAATTACAAAGATTCTCCACCACAATGAGGAGAAAAGCATGAGTATTTAAAGACTGAATAAGAGGTGAATATAACAAAACAATGGAAAGCTTTTGATGTCACTGTTTAGCTCGAGATCCGAGTATTTTCGAGAAGATACAATGCCTCTGAATATTCGACGGAAAGATGTTAAGGAAGTTTGTGCAAGACACAGACTCCCCACAGAAAGTATGTTTGGTATACCTAAATGCTGACTACAAGGCTTCTTGGTGGCTTACGTGTATGCTGATAGACATAAGATCCTCTTCTATAACCTGCCTATCTACTTAGTTCTTGTCGATAGTCACATAAGTTAGATGTAAAAACTAAAAAAATAATCGAAATATTATGAAAAATCCGAATTGCTGTACTGAAAATGAAAGAGAATTTAATTTTTAAATCTTATTAAAATTCTCCCCTTTGTACCCCCACAAATAATTTCAGATAATCTCTCGAATTATATTGTCTGTGATCAATTGAAAACAAAACGAAGCCATAAGTCGTATGTATTCATAGAATTTATTTTCTTTCGTAATTTTATATTTTTACAAAATAACTCATGAACCTGAAATCATTTGAAAGAATTTTTTTTTCAAAAAAATTCCCCCCCAATTTCCGGTTTTTTTTTATTTTCTTCCCCCCCCAAAAACCATAAATTTGGGGGAAAAAAAAATTTTTTTTTTTTTTTTTTTTTTTTTTCCTCCAAAATTTAAAAATTTTTTTTCTTACCCCCACAAAAAATTTTTTTTTTTTTTCTTTTAAAAAAAAGGGGCCGGATACATTGATCCTCTACTTCCCAAACTGTGTGAAGTAAACACAAATACAATGCGGCGCGGCATCAAGTGGAATTCATCCACTGTTTGAAATATTTTCCAAAGGGGATATGTGGGATGGGAGAGCTCTCTTACAATTTATCATCAATTCAAATCAAAATGTTGTTTACATTAGAAAACTTTTTGATTTTTTTTTTTTTTGATTCTTCTTAAATTAGCTGCAAAAAATATTTAATTAGAAACCGGTGTTAAATTAAATGTTAAAATGACAATGAAATATTTCAAGACGTAATCTTCTGAAGCCTAAATAATTCTTTTAAAAATGTGCTACAAATGAAATCATAGGAGATCTCACGCTTTTTTGTTTTGTTTTTCTGTAACAATCCTTTAGTCAGGATTGTAGTCTAGGGTCTCACATGACCCTGGTTGTTTGTGTATTCTTTTAATTCAAGCCTGGGGCCCTACCAGTATAAAGTTAACTCCGAAATACAGATTTTTGAAGAAACTTTTCATTGTAATTTGGTTTACTTTTTGAGTTTTTTACAGAAGAAGTCCCCGAATTAAAATTTTTCGACTTGTTGGAATTATTCCAAGCTGATGTTTGAACTACGGGTCTCTTCTAATAAGCCAATAGACTACGGCATCTTCTATTTGTTTTGTAAAGGTATCGAAACTAATATTGCAATTCAATCACATATTTTTGACCTTGCTTTGCTTTCGAATAGAATAGCTGGTTGAAGACGAAGTAATAATTGTATTACAGACTATGTGGGTAAGGGTATATACGGTAGGCCGAATGTATGATTGTTTCATCCATGAGTTACCATTACCCACACAATTTCTTAGCAAAAAAACTACTTCAGATAAGATATCACATCTCTTTCGAAGCTATCCTAGTTAATACAATATTTACAATAACTTTCCACTGTAGAATTGAAGAAATTCACAAATGTATTGAGTTCCTAAGCTAAGTAGGAATCACTCTATTTGGTCCCAGTTTTATATAAAAAAAATTTTTTTTTCATTTTTTTTAATTTTTATTCTTAAAAAGAAGTCATACAATTTGGTATATGGTCGATGGCGAAAATAAATAATTAAAATGTGTTTAAACTTAAAAACAAAAATTAAATACGAATTGAGAATTTATTTAAAATCTCCAACGGCCCATAATGCCACCATTAAAATCATTACGATTTGAATCAAAATTACGTGAAGCTTGGGCATAGGCATCAATCGAACCACGTCCATCACTGCTGCTATATAGATTATGAGTGTAATCAACATTGGCATGGCGTCCAAAGTCATCTTTAGTGACACCTACATTCAAATTGCCACCCTGTGGTGATCTTGCTTGGCGGTATAATTCCGGTTCAAATCCATCGTATAAGTCCAAATCATAACCATATGGTGAACGAACTTGACGTACTAAAATTGGTTCATATTCGTTGTCCAATACAGCTTGGTGAGGTTCATATAAATCCGCAAACTCAATAGGTGATGCTGAGACGGTCAAAATTAGGCAGGCAGCCACTAATAAAGTGTATTTGAAGGCGAACATTTTTATTTGAGATATTTTTTCGGATTTCCTCTTATCAGAATTGAATTCTTATTTGTTTGAATAGCTTGTTTAAACTGAGTATTTGAACTGGAAAGCGTGACTTTTATACGAATTTTTAAGTTGTTATCAGAGAATGAATTTTACTGATAAGTCTTTAGACAATCGTGAGCATAATTATCGTTGAACTTTAATGTTTATGTTGATGGGAATTCCCTCTATTTATACGACTCTATTGAATATATGTTGTCTTTACATTTTTTAAGCTCAGCTTAAGGAATATAAGATTAAAAGATTGCCAATGAAAAGTTCTTTTTTTTTTGTTCTTTTATTTTTAGAAAATATTTTTTTTTTGATAGATTAAATGCCTTAATCGATTAGTCAGTATGATTATAATGAAATTATTGTCTTAAATGAATGAATGGAGTTTATTTTATTTCTCGTTAATATTTTAAATAAACAAAAATTAAATAATTTTAGTCCTTTTAGAGGTTTATTAAATGCTGAGATGCTAGTGTTCCTTATTGTCTTTAAAAATAGCGACACAATTTAAACTTAACTGCACCCTTAATTGGACTCTGTCTCAATCTAATTCACATCATTCTTGTGTAAATCACACAAAAAAATTAAATTTTTTGATTCTTAAACTTCCTCTTAAAACATTAGCAGATAATCTAGACAAAATAATACTACAACGGATGTAACTCCCCACAAGAAAATAATAAAAAAAATCGTTAATATATTTAGGGTAGTCCCGCATCTTATCAGTTGAAATGATGTCTCAAAAATACGTATAAAAGACAGGCTTTCGAAAATTAAATCCACAGTTGAAACAAAGTATTCAAGATTACAATTGATTGTGTGTGATTAAAATTAAATTCAAAAATTAAAACGAAAATTAAAATGTTTTCCTTAAAGTACGTATTCCTTCTGGCTGCCTGTTTTATTTTAACTGCCTCAGCATCACCCATTGAGTTGGCGGATTTATATGAACCAGCACAAGGTGCATTGGAATACCAATATGAACCAGTTTTAGTACGTCAAGTTCGTTCTCCGTATGGCGATGGTTATGATTTGGACTTATACGATGGATTTGAACCGGAATTATACCGCCAAGCAAGATCACCACAAGGTGGCAATTTGAATGTCGGTGTAGCTCAAGATGACTTTGGACGCCATGCCAATGTTGATTACACTCATAACTTATATAGCAGCAGTGATGGACGTGGTTCGATTGATGCCTATGCCCAAGCTTCACGTAATTTTGATTCAAATCGTAATGATTTTAATGGTGGCATTGTCGGCAGATGGAGATTTTAAATCAATTCTGTATTCGTATTTAACTTCTTTTAAATTTAAAAACATTTTAATTATTTATTTTCGCAATCGACCATATACCAAATTGTAAGACTTCTTTTTAAGAATAAAAAAAAATTAAAAAAAAAAAATTTAAAAAAAATAATAATTTTTTGATATAAAACTGGGACCAAATATAGTGATTCCTACTCATTTGTTAGTTGCTTCAGCTTAGGAACTCAATACAGGAACTCTGCAGTGAAAATATAAATCATAATCATTATTCCACGATGGAGAAAGTTATTGTAAATATTGTATTAACTAGGATAGCTTCGAAAGACATGCGATGTCTTATCTGAAATAGTTTTTTGCTAAGAAATTGTGTGGGTAATGGAGATGGACAATTTAGGTTTGTATGCACAAAAACGAAACCTTTACTCATGGATGAAACAGTCATACATACGGTCTACCGTATATACCCTTACCCACATAGTCTGTAATACAATTATTACTTCGTCTTCAACCAGCTATTCTATTCGAAAGCAAAGCAGGGTCAAAAATATGTGATTGAATTGCAATATTAGTTTCAATAAGAGCTGTTCATCAATTTTCATTTTCAGTGAAGTCCGTTACGATTCACTTTAGCAGCCAGAATGTATTAACTAGGATAGCTTCGAAAGACATCGATTGTCTTATCTGAAATAGTTTTTTGCTAAGAAATTGTGTGGGTAATGGAGATGGACAATTTAGGTTTGTCATGCACAAAAACGAAAAGCTTTACTCCATGGATGAAACAGTCATACATAGCGGTTACCGTTATATACCCTTACCACATAGTCTGTCAATACAATTATTACTTCGTCTTCAACCAGCTATTCTATTCGAAAGCAAAGCAGGGTCAAAATATGTGTTGAATTGCAATATTAGTTTCATAAGAGCTGTTCATCAATTTTCATTTTCAGTGAAGTCCGTTACGATTCACTTTAGCGCCAGAAATATTTTTACACAAATAACTCATGAACTGAAATCAATTGAAATGAATTTTTCTCAAATCCATCGTTTTATCTCCACATAATGAAATCTCAATAATCTTACCACAAATTTCTTAAGCGATACATTGATCCTCTACTTCAAACTTGTGAAAGTAAACACAAATACAATGCGGCGGCGCGGCATCAAGTGGAATTCATCCACTGTTTGAAATATTTCAAAGGGGATATGTGGATGGGGAGAGCTCTCTTACAATTTATCATCAATTCAAATCAAAATGTTGTTGACATTAGAAAACTTTTGATTTTTTTTTTTTTTGATTCTTCTTAAATTAGCTGCAAAAATTATTAATTAGAAACGGTGTTAAATTAAATGTTTAAAATGACAATGAAATATTTCAAGACGTAATCTTCTGAAGCCTAAATAATCTTTTAAAATGTGCTACAAATGAAATCATAGGAGATCTCACGCTTTTTTTGTTTGTTTTCTGTAACAATCCTTTAGTCAGGATTGTAGTCTAGGGTCTCACATGACCCTGGTTGTTTGTGTATTCATTTTATTCAAGCCTGGGGCCCTACAGTATAAAGTTAACTCCGAAATACAGATTTTTGAGAAACTTTTCATTGTAATTTGGTTTACTTTTTGAGTTTTTTACAGAAGAAGTCCCCGAATTAAAATTTTTTCGACTTGTTGGAATTATTCCAGCTGATGTTTGAACTACGGGCTCTCTTCTAATAAGCCAATAGACTACGGCATCTTCTATTTGTTTTGTAAGTCTTTTTCTAAAAAAAATAGTTTGCAACAACATATCTTATCGAATGAATACTCAAGTGTTTCTATGGAAAGCTATTAGAATAGTTGCATTGAATTAAAAGTCCTGTTGGAATAGAATTACAAAGATTCTCCACCACAATGAGGAGAAAAGCATGAGTATTTAAAGACTGAATAAGAGGTGAATATAACAAAACAATGGAAAGCTTTTGATGTCACTGTTTAGCTCGAATCCGAGTATTTTCGAGAAGATACAATGCCTCTGAATATTCGACGGAAAGATGTTAAGGAAGTTTGTGCAAGACACCAGACTCCCCACAGAAAGTATGTTTGGTATACCTAAATGCTGACTACAAGGCTTCTTGGTGGCTTACGTGTATGCTGATAGACATAAAGATCCTCTTCTATAACCTGCCTATCTACTTAGTTCTTGTCGATAGTCACATAAGTTAGATGTAAAAACTAAAAAAATAATCGAAATATTATGAAAAATCCGAATTGCTGTACTGAAAATGAAGGAGAATTTAATTTTTAAATCTTATTAAAATTCTCCCCTTTGTACCCCCACAAATAATTTCAGATAATCTCTCGAATTATATTGTCTGTGATCAATTGAAAACAAAACGAAGCCATAAGTCGTATGTATTCATAGAATTTATTTTCTTTCGTAATTTTAAACTACAATTGATTAACAGATGCCAATGGAAATAAATAATTAAGAAAACTTAAATTTTAAAACATCTACTGTGTATGTTACATTAAAAATTAAAACCGTTTGAGAGTAAAATCCGTGTTACGTGTTGCATGAGCATAGGCATCACTGGAACCACGTCCATTGGTGTTCGAAATACGTCCCGAAGGAAATGAACCATGAGGAGATCTTGATTGGCGTTTACGTGTAAAATCCGTGTTACGTGTTGCATGTGCATAGGCATCACTGGTACCACGTCCATTGGTATTCGATATACGTCCCGATGGAAATGAGCCATGAGGGGATCTTGATTGGCGTTTACGAGTAAAATCCGAGTTACGTGTTGCATGAGCATAGGCATCACTGGAGCCACGTCCATTGGTATTCGAAATACGTCCCGATGGAAATGAACCATGAGGGGATCTTGATGTGCGTTTACGAGTAAAATCCGAGTTACGTGTTGCATGAGCATAGGCATCACTGGAACCGCGTCCATTGGTATTTGAAATACGTCCCGATGGAAATGAACCATGAGGTGATCTCGCTTGTCGTGATAATACGGGTGTAAATTCATCGTTTAATTCCAAATCCAAACCATCGCCATATGAGGAACGTACTTGACGTAATAAAGCCGGTTGATATTCGCTGTCTAAGGCAGCTTGTTGATGTTCATATAAATCTTCGAACTCTATAGCTGATGCTGAGGCAGCCACAATTACACAGGCAGCCGCTAAGAAAACGTACCTTAAGGTAAACATAGTTTTGAAATGTTATTTGTTGGAATAACTTGTTTATACTGTGCTTTAGACTTTGAAAGCGAGTCTTTTATATTCAATTTGAAACTCTTATCTATTGCATCTAGGGATTCACACAGGTTAGTTACTACAGTTGTGGTATTGGGAAAAAATTTTCTAAAATTTTATTTTGATGCTGGGATGCTCTCAACCGAATACTGTAGTAGTTTGTTTTTATAATTTAATGGGGATTTTAATTATTTTCTATGGAACTTGTTATTATTTTCAGTTTTATGTGATCAACTCATGTGAAATTTTATATAAGAACCTGGCAAAAGGTCTTCCCTGTATCCACAACGATTTATTTAAATTGAATATCGTATTACTTTCTAGTATTAAGCATACAACTGATGTACAATTTTAGTTGTATGCATAGACATTTTGTAAGACAATAACTATACTACTTTACTGTATGTAGGATAGAATACTACCCATAAGGACGAATTTATTTTCAGGTTAAAGTCAATAATTTGAATTAGAAATTGAACAAAAAATTTCTTTGTTTTTTCAGAATTCCATTAAAAATCCTTTTAAATTCGCATGAGTAATGAGTCCCAAAAATTGTAATGGTTTTGGATACGAACGACTCAGAAAATCAATTAGGGGTGCGTTCACAGACACTTGTTGGGGCCCATTAAACTGTAGCGTTCAAAATAACTTGCAATAAAGATACTTATGTTCCTCTAGATTGTTTTCTTTTTTTCGGAATTCGGAAGTATTTTTCAAAAGGAGGGGGAATTTTATTTTCAAATAAAAAAAAAAGAAAAGAAATTATTTTGAATTGTATTTCTTATCATCAAAACTCTCGTGGGATTTACTATCAGAATGGAAATGAAAATTTTTATTTTTTACTTTCGATTTTCAAATCAAGTGAACTCTTTCGACCTGCAGTGTACTGTGAAAGTTAATCCCCTCTTTTAAGAAAGGCAAATACACAAGTCGCGTGCTAAATCCCAGTGTTAATTTTATACTTGAGTGGCGTGACCTGTAATTTGAAGGCAATTCCGAGTGATAGATTCTTGGAAAAAGTTTTTCATGGCAATTTTTATTTACTCAAAGAGTTTTTGTTAGAAATCTGCTGAGAGATGGTCACCAATGAAATATTTTTCATATTTCAGTTTGTAGGAGATGTACGATCTGGGGCCTGTACCGTGGCGTCCTGTCTAATAAGCCTACATACTAAATACTAAACTACGGCGACTTGCATCCCAACTAAAAAGTAGCAGGGTGGCCAAGTCATTTAGATATTGATGACATAATAAGCAGACAAATATCATTGGTAACTCTACAAAGAATGTGTATTTTTTCTGTTGCTGTTACTTGCTAATAATTTAGGATAGGATTGCTTAGGTTAAATTGACAACTGCCTTAAATATAGCTTATATGATGCCGGTATTTGTCAGCAATCCCTAGCTTCCATTTCTCATTCGTCATGTTTACCTCTAACTAATGGAGTTGTCTCTTTAAAAATCGAATCCCCAAGCATTTTTTTGTTTATTATGAGCTGAGTAACATAATTCTTATGCTCGGTGTAATGTAACAGACCAGGGTCTCTGGTAGGGAAAACAATCCACGACTCTCACGCTAATACTCTAGAACATTACCAACTAGTAGTTGAAACCAATTTTATTGGTTACAATGTGTGCGAAGATAAATTCGAATTTGAAATTCCAAAACCCATACATTTTAGCAGCGCCACATTCGGCGTTAACAGAGCAAAATTTACTTTTAACAGAACAAAAAAATATCACTTCATTTGGGACTCTGTTGCTGATTACATTAAGAGGCCTTAGAACGTTGCTTTGAGCATGATATGGTACTCATAGACCTAGTATTTGTCCTAAAATTAGCTTCAAACAAGTGGACTTAGAAACAAGTGGGCTTTTTCAGATGGATGCCGTTAAACAGCTAACAGTCCTCTCTTAAGTGCAAATTTTGTTCTGTTAAGGGCAAATTTTGCTCTGTTAACGCCAAATGTAGCGCTGCTAAAATGTATAGAGTGCGTCTTGGATTTTCAAATTCTAATTTATCTTCACACACATTTGGTTACAATACCCTGGTAAAGTAAGGAAATTAATAAACGTTCTTTCATTTGAAAAAATTTTCATTCCGCCTAACAAGATTAGCATTTCTCGCTGTAAATAAAAGAAAGTTGGATTTTCCATTTTATTGTCATCCTCAGCCAAATAAAGCTTACAAGCTTCCTTACGCCAATACAATTATTAGGTATTTCTTTTCAAAGCAATACTTTTCGTTTTAATTTTTAAGTTTGGATTGGTAGAACAGATGGCAAGTTATTGAACTACGAACCGTTTCCGTTAAGTTTGTTGTAACTTTTTCAAAGCATCATGCTCAACAAATCTGTCTGGTCACTCAGATACCTTGTCCTGTATTCTCCTAGAGTTGAGGAGACTTATTAGTGCCTTAACGCCAAGGGATTTTCATTCTCATATAGGCTAATCTTACTTCAATCATTCAATGGCATCCCCAGCCATTCTGCATTCAAAAATTACTCAGAAAAGCTTTGACAATATTTTGAGTTTCATGTTCTAAACAGGAGTGATTTTACAAAAACAGATCTTCACACCCATTGCAGCGTACGACTGATGGTTTTAATGAACCTCCAACATATTTTTAAGTCTTTTAGAATGAAGAGACTCATAAAGTAATGAAAATTTGTAACTATTTCGGGAATGAGGATTAAATTACTGAAATGGTACTGAAAAGTCTACATAGAAATTATTGTTGCGAGAATTCTGAAACACTAGGAAAGTTTTGTTTTGTAGTGAAGAGAATTGAATGTTTTTTATAAAGTCAACGTATTACTGCAACAAACAGACCTACGATCCCTGAATATTATGTTCAAAAAGTTAGGCTTCAGTAATGATAATGCGATTTTCAAATGTTTCACACTCTTTTATAGTCTTCCAAATATCTAGACTTGAAGAATTACTTCTCAACACAAACATGTTCTCTGTAAATAAATCTTCTTCAAGATTAATTTCTATTTCTAGTTTTATTTTAATTTTAATTTTATTTTTAATACAAACTATATACTGTGATATTCACATGGCAGTCAAATTAAATAAATAAATTGGATTTAAACTATAAAAAATTAAACACAAGTAGAGAATTTATTTAAAATCCCCATCTGCCTATAATGCCGCCATTAAAATCATTACGATGGGCTTAAAATTACGTGTAGCTTGGGCATAGGCATCAATTGAACCACGTCCACCTCTGCTGCTATAAAGATTATGAGTGTAATCAACATTGGCATGGCGTCCAAAGTCATTTTGAGTAACACCGACATTCAAATTACCACCCTGTGGTGATCTTGCTTGGCGGTATAATTCCGGTTCAAATCCATCGTATAAGTCCAAATCATAACTATCGCCATACGGAGAACGAACTTGACGTACTAAAGTTGGTTCATATTCGTAGTCCAATACAGCTGGGCGAGGTTCATATATATCCACGAACTTAATAGGTGATGCTGAGGCAGTTAAAATTATGCAGGCAGCCACTAATAAAGCGTATTTGAAGGCGAACATTTTTATTTGGAATATTTTTTCGGATTTCTTCTTATCAGAATTGAATTGTTATTTGCTTGAATAGCTTGTTTGAATTGAGTATTTGAATTTGTAAGCATGACTTTTATAGTTGTGCTCAGGGGATTCCGGTACATGAATTGTGCTGATAAGTTTTCAGAAAGCATAAGTATGATAATCATTATGCTGATGCTTCCATAGATGGAATTTCCTTCTATTTATATGAGCATATTCAATATTTGTTAACTTTTGGGTTTTTATTAAGAATTTTTTAATGAAAGTGGGAGTTTTTAGGAGTAATTATCTTATCGTTTTAAATTATAATGAAAATGTAAGGTTTTGTTAACTATTATGAGCATATTTTGTAACCAAAAAGATAATAGAATCTCCTAAATACTCAATTGGGCTTAAAATTCCGATTTGTGTTCATCTTTTTCGCATCATTCCTAGAAATAGATTTCAACATTTGCGAACGAGGGTAGTATTATAGTGAATAGTTAGCGATTAGAAAGAGGATCATGGGTTCAATTCCCAACAAAATTTCTAGTTCTGTTAGACTATACCGAACATAATATCTGAGTTACTGAGTTAGTAATAATTTACTTTACAATTGTATTTCAATTAACAATTAAATTTCAACAATTGCGTGTAAACCACACCGAATAATTCATATTTCCATTCATAAATTTCCATTTAAAATATTAAAAGATAATGAAATAATAACCCTAGAAGTGAAGTAAATCACCTCAAAGCAATAATCGAAAGTAAAAGTTTAAAAATAAAAAAGAAAATTGAGGGGGTAGTCCCGCATCTTATCAGTTGAAATGATGTCTCAAAAATACGTATAAAAGACAGGCTTTCGAAAATTAATCCACAGTTGAAACAAAGTATTCAAGATTACAATTGATTGTGTGTGATTAAAATTAAATTCAAAAATTAAAACGAAAATTAAAATGTTTTCCTTAAAGTACGTATTCCTTCTGGCTGCCTGTTTTATTTTAACTGCCTCAGCATCATCCATTGAGTTGGCGGATTTATATGAACCACAACAAGATGCATTGGAATACCAATATGAACCAATTTTAGTACGTCAAGTTCGTTCACCATATGGCGATAGTTATGATTTGGACTTATACGATGGATTTGAACCGGAATTATACCGCCAAGCAAGATCACCACAGGGTGGTAATTTAAATGTGGGTGTCACTAAAGATGACTTTGGACGCCATGCCAATGTTGATTACACTCACAATCTTTATAGCAGCAGTGATGGACGTGGTTCGATTGATGCCTATGCCCAAGCTTCACGTAATTTTGATTCAAATCGTAACGATTTTAATGGTGGCATTGTCGGCAGATGGAGATTTTAAATAAATTCTCAATTCGCATTTAATTTTTTTTAAGTTTAAATCCAATTTATTTATTCATACTCACTGCCATTTGTATACAAAATTGTATCGTTTTTAGTAAAAAAAAATTTCAATTAAAAAAGAAAATTATTGAAAACCTTTAAGCAATCATTTTTTATTTCAAATTGGTGCATTTAAATGTAGGCTAAATATGGAATCTGTTAAGCATTTGCTTGGACCTGCAGTTTAGGTACTCAATGCTTTTGTAATAATTTAGAAAACGTCCATTGATCTTAAATAATTTTAAAGCAAATGAACTTGCACTCGACCTCATATATTCGTCTTTGTATCTTATCGGTATTAATTGTAGAAATAGTTGGCCTCAGAAACTAAATCCACTGAATAAATTGAAACAGAATTTCAATAACTTTTCAAAATTTTTTATATTCTTTGAAAAGTATTTACTTTTGGAAAGATTACAGACAACATTTTTGGGAAACAAACTCCCCTTGAGTTATATTTCTACTCCATTAGCCAAGAATCTGTGCTCTTTTTTCAAAACAACCAGAATACGTACAGTGTAGTTAGCCGAACCATTATTTGGTTTCATATTAAACTGAAGACTGCATGTGGCTAAGTAGAGTGAAATTAATCCTAGATCCAGTGTATATATGGAATAGATTGATCAAACAATAAAAGCTTAGATGAAATGTGGTTCGAACTTTTCATTAAAATTGTCTTACCATTCGATTTATTGTACTACCCTTAAATTTTATAGGCTATTCATAATATGTTTCCTTCCAGTGTAATGCCCCACAAAACCTCTGGATGCTGGTTAATGCCGGCAAGGAAAATCCCTGCCTAACGCCAGTCATGCATCCCAGAGTTTCACTCTGAGATGCCTTAGTTCCTGAAAGGTTCCAGAGAATATGTTTTTTTTGTTGATCACAGGACGTATATGTTAGGCCCGAGTTAAAAGATCGCTTACTAACCTCATGTTTTTTCTGGGTAGTCTAAGGCATGACTTAAGTCTCCGGTTATTGTAATTTTACAAAACTTTTGATAGCCTCAAGCTCATTGGGTTTTTTTTTCAGTTGCGAATACCTTTCAAAATATATGTTCCAATCTACAGAATGAATGGATTTCCATATAAGCTTGCTAATCCTATTTAACCTGCCTAGCTTCTCCAGACAGTCATATGCTATCTTCCATTTGAACTCATAAGTCCTGCTCGCATTATATTTGCTTTTAGAATTTTCGAAATCAGCGGAAAAGATGTCACAACAAAAATTTGTTTTCAGTTTTCGATTTATTCAAGACCTGGGGTTTGAACTAGTGGCTCTGGTCTACTAAGGCAAAACATTATTTGATTGCGTTCACTTATAAAGAAGTTTTTCAGTTGAGTTTTCTTTGCAACAACGCAACCTTTTTTCGAAATGATCATGATTCCCTAAAAATCGCTTGACGCCACATCGTAACTATTTGGAAGAGTATTAAGCTTGCAGAGAATTTTGTAGGCAGAGTCTTTAAAATCATTGAGTGGTGTTGGATGTAATAATCATTACGAATTCCCAATTCTTTGGCACAATAGTTGAAGTTGTTATTTACAATGTTTAAATATCCTGTCTTATTCGTTGTTTTCATAATAAAATCCAAATTGCCAATGCCTAGTGCCGATACACATGCTCACGCCGTGTAGTTCTGAGCCCAACTTAAGTAGAGTTTATAACTCTTCATTTATGCAAGCTAGATTGCCTTTAGAAGTGATATTTTCGGGGTACTTAACAAACTATTTCAGGTCCGATCCTGTGTATCGTCAATGTACGAGTGTTGATCGATCGTTTGTTGTACCAGTGAACAGTGGATAGTCCCCTCTCTGAAAGGGTATTGCATTGAGAGCACACAAGATAGTCATAAACACTTGCCTGCGGCCTATTAAATTTCAGCGCTGCAGATAAACATAGTTTCCGTGGATATTTTTGATGGTTTTCATTGTGTAAATTCGGAAATATTTTTCAAAAATTATTTTGAATTGTATTTCTTATCATCAAAACTCTCGTGGAATTTACTATCCGAATGGAAATGAAAATTTTTACTTTTTACTTTCGATTTTGAAATCTAAGTGAACTCTTTCGACCTGCAGTGTGCTGCCAATGAAAGTGAATACCCTCTTTTAGGAAAGGCAAATATTCTCATAGGAATTTCAAAACACAAGTCACGTGCGAAATGTAATTGTCACTAGTGTGGCTAGGCTTTATTAGAGTAGAGACAAGTTTCTTGTTCTATTACTAAGCCTGGATATGAAATAATAAAATAAGGTTTGCTAATTGCAAATTTAATTCAAATTGTTGATCATATCACGTAAAATATCTTCTCGTCATGCTGTATGTGTTAAATTACTTACCTTACTGAGGTCAGTCTAGTTTTCCGATATATCTCCTTCCCATGCCTCGTATTGCTTCTAGAACTAATTGGTGAAATAAAGAATAATTGAAAATTAAAGCAAGATTTCTTTCGCATGTTAAATTTTAAATAGTAAACAATATCACTTTCGTCGATTTTATAGTCTTAAGGCCGTTATTACAAATTGCGGTTAAACTTAGGTTTAGTTAAAGGTACCTTTAGCTAAAGGGAACTGTAAAGTTACCTTTAACTTATTTTCGTTATAACAACTTACAGATAAAATAAAGTTAACATTTTCAAATATTGGGCAGTGTCGGAGCAATATCAATAAAACTGTTCGCTTAAATAAGTTTTTTTAAGCAGTGGCAACGACTGGCTTGTTTTTTGCTATATTTGCTCATTTCGTTTATATTTGAAGTTGCCATATTAAAAATAATGGATAATATGGCATGTTCAGACATAATCTTAACTTTAAAAGTTATCGGTAGGATGATCCTCCCCTTATTTCCATCTTATTGGCCACTTATAATAACGAAAAACAATTTATCTGCCAGTTAAAATCATTCCTTTACTTAACTGCACGTTGTAATAATGGCCCATAGACTTAGCTTCTTACACCACTTATGTTGTAAGTGTGCGTTAATTTTATACATGAGTGGCGGTTATAAGATATTTGAGAAACTGTTCCTGGCAATTTATCTGAATTGAGTGGCCGTTCCTTTTTTTTGTAAAAACAAAACCTTAAACTTAAGGGATCCTGTTCAATATACCATAAGCTTCAGAGAGGGATGTATCTCAACTTAATTTTTAATTTCTTTTTTTTTTTATTGTTTATGTTCATCTGTACCCTGATAAATAAATCGATAAATAGCACTTTAAAAGCAAAACTTTTCAATTCTCCTTATGTGGCATCTTGTATTTTACCATCACTCTTATACATCTCAACATCTGCATTTGTGTCTCTTCAACCAGATATTGTTTACATGTTATCGTGCATATGGATCAGAGATCAGCAATGAAACACTTTATCGCTACTCATAAGTACTCATGGAATTTTGAGTATGAGTGAATTAAGAGTATTGTAATTGAACTACTCTGATACATTCGTACTCACTACAACGTTGATTTATAAATACAAGTTGCAATGAGTTTGAATACAACGTTGACATCAAACTCATTACCATTCGAAATGTGTTTGATTCATACGCCTACTCATTTAGATTCACAAATTTGGAGAAATAATTATAATACTCACAAGTGATTCGAGTGATTCGAATCATTCATCAAAATTTTGCAGTCTTAGTTATTCTTGCATTTACAACAAAAGAAAAAAGACACACAAGCAAAAAAGCACATCGCAGCAAACAGAGCAAACACACAACCTTCTAGAGAGTAATTAAGTGTTCGTACTCCAATCATACTTAGTTTGTGATCCTTCTATACGTTGAGTCATGGAGAGTAGAAATCAAAAACCTCATGCGTAGTATTAAGTATGAGTATGACGAGTACTTCAAACTTTGCATATGAGTAGTATGAGTATGACATTAAAATAAGTATGAATGTGCATATAAGTATCAGTAATTATGAGTATGATTCGAATTTGCTCATCTTTTTGAATACTTCTTGTTGATCTCTGATATGTATGCAGTAGTAGATAAAGGTACGTATACATATCCTCTGTAAATAAAATCTTCTTATTACATACATACATACATAATTGGCTATTACAATCCTTCAGTCAGGATTATAGCCTAGCTTCTCACACCACTTATGTTGTGTGTGTTAATTTTATACATGAGTGGCGGAACCTACAAGTTTAAAGACGACTTCGAACGACAGATTTTTGAGAAATTTTTCATGGCAATTTTATTCACCTTCAGAGTTTTTGCCACAAATCTGCTGAAAGGAAGCAGCCGACGAAAACATATTTTTTCCTACTTCGCTTTTTGATGTCTGACCGAAGATTCGAACCCTGGCCTTTCGTCTAATAAGCCAACACACTACCTACTAGACTACGGCGACTTCTATTATTCTCTTATTGGCAAGACATTTAGCGAGCAAAAGAATCAATCAGCTCTGTTAAGAAAGCGTTGTAAGACTGCCAGAGCATCATCTTTAAAATAAGCCTTGTACTGGATAGTCACTTAAATACTTTGTCCTGTACTGGCTTACAGCCCTACTCATTGATGATTTTTGTACAAAATCGTCTAGTATAAGGTAGCATAGCTTAACTTAACCATTTTCCGCTATAGTCTTGAATTAAATTTTAAAACCATTAAGTTCTGAATCTTAACTGCAACCACATGATTAAAAGTCACTCTATTTAGCCTATTTAGTGTATCGCGAATGTCAATTAATAGAAAATAATTTTCTAGAATTTTTCAATAATTTTTTTATTTTCGAATTTATTATTCGTAATAAAAAATTATACAATTTGGTATAGAGATGTTAGTGAAAATAAATAATTACAATGAAATTAAACATACAAAATCGAATACGAATACCGAATTTATTTAAAATCTCCAAATTCCCCTAATGCCACCATTAAAATCGTTACGATTTGAATCAAAATTACGTGTAGCTTGGGCATAGGCATCAATCGAACCACGTCCATCACTGCTGCTATAAAGATTATGAGTGTAATCAACGTTGGCATGGCGTCCAAAGTCATCTTTAGTGACACCCACATTTAAATTACCACCCTGTGGTGATCTTACCGGGCGTAGCAATACCGGTTCATCGCTGAAATCCAAATCGAAACTTTTGCCATATAAACGTTGTTCATATAAATCCTCGAACTCAATAGGTGATGCTGAGGCAGTCAAAATGAAGCAGGCAGCCATTAAGAAAACGTATTTTAAGGAAAACATTTTAATTTTAATTTTTTTGTTAAATTTTTATCACAATAGAATTTGTTCTTTGCTTGAATAGTTTGTTTAAATTGAGTATTTGAATTAATAAACGTGACTTTTATAAGAATTTTTAAGTTGTGTTCAAGGGGATACCGGCACATGAGTTTTACTGATAAGTTTTCGGAAAACCTTTAAACTCATAATCATTATTCTGATACTTCCATAGATGGGACTTCCCTCTATTTATACGATCATATTCAATATTTGTCAAATTTTGTTAACTTTTTATTATAAATTTTTTAAATAAAGTGGGAGTTCTAAGGAGTTATTCTTATCGATTTAAATTATAATAAAAATGTGAGGTTTTGTTAACTATAATGAGCATATTGCGTAACAAAAAAGATAATAGAATTTCTCAATTGGGCTTAAAATTCCGATTTGTGTTCATCTTTTAAGCATCATTCATGAAAATTTATTTCAACATTTGCGAACCCGGGTAGTATTATAGTGGATAATATGCTAGAGGATCATGGGTTCAATTCCCAACAAAATTTCTAGTTCTGTTAGACTATACCGAACATAATATCTGAGTTACTGAGCTCGCAATAATTTACTTTA
>QOCX01001505.1:21546-33197 GCA_005959815.1 Sarcophaga bullata | reverse complement strand
ATCACATCACCACAGCATTCTCATTTACAGTGGTGGTCGTATTAGTTGAAAGTCTACTCCGAACAACAATTTGCTCTCAGAGTTTTTGCCAGAAGATTGCTGAGAAGAAGTTGCCGAAAGAAATATTTTCGTTTTGTTCAGCATATATAAGCTGGGACTTGAACCATAGGCTCGCTTTTGATAAAATAACAGATAAAAGCATACAATGTTTCAATTTTGTGGCCACCACTGTATACACTCAGTGCAATCAAACAAGATGAGACGCTCAGTTCATCTTTTTTTTTTTGATACCAAAAAGTGTTTCAGTGTGAGGCATATTCGCATATTTTATGAGTAAATTAATGCCACACACTCGTCTACTGAAACAACATCAAAATAAAAAGAAAAATAAACGAAATATGATGGAAAAAATTATATTTATTTAATATAAGTGACGTTGTACAGGAAATTAAAGAAAGAAAACAGAAAAAAATTAAAGGCAGAATTAAAAACAAAAACAAAAAAAAACAAAAAGGAATGTGCAATGAATACAAACGTATAATAAAACTGCAACTGAAACTGAAATTGAAATATGCACACGATAAAGTATATTTGCATGAGTTCATGCATGTGTTTGCATTAAATAGTATGCATGTGATATTAAAAATATTATTCACAGACACATGCAAAATAAACTTGACTGAGTTCGCAGGTAACCACTATAGCGCGCATATACAAGCAATATGTAATGCATGCACTATGGGTACATATAATTAATAAATGAATCAGTTTGGATTCCCGTCCCAAATCCTTTGATTCTATAACGGATTACGTAGTTCAACAACTCAGAAATGAAAGTAGAGCCGATCTGTATAAGAGTCAATTGTAAAAAGATCGGCGGTACTATAAGGGCGGATAGGATCTAATATTTGGTACAGATTTTCGTGTCGTTATTGCCCATTTACGGAAAGGATGAAAAACTTCTGGAAAAATATCAAGACTTCCACAAGGGCTTCTGAACTTTAACAGTTAAAACGCTGTCTGTTGAAGTTCAATTTTTCAAATTAGTTGTCATTTCTTCCAGTTTGCTTTGGTCTTGAGCGGATATAGCAAAAAATGGTATGTTCACCTTTCAACCAATAGAGACCCTTCAGCAATGAATTATAACGAATTTGCTGCGATACCAATCCCAAGAGATTTAAATCCGGTCCAAAGCAATAATCAAAATATTTACGTCCAATTTTATACGCGGTATTTGACTGGCGCTGTTATCTGGTTTATATTGCCGTCAACGGCAGCCCTATTGGTTGATCTTACCATCTTTTTTTGGCTACAAGATGAACTTCAAGTGCCAATAGGAAGGTTTTATATGATACTAGCTCATGCCACATTGCATACTGCACATGGGGATTTAGGCCATGTCCGGTGAGTGTAGCCAGTTCAGATCGTCGAATTCAACTATCAAAATATGGATTTGGTTAGCAATATAATTAGTGACAACTTTCATTTACGCAGTGCCCAAATCAGATAAAAAAAGCGAATGCATCAGTATCAGGGTGGTTACTGGACTGTAAGCAGAAATTTTTCTAAGCATTGTTAAGCTAAACATTGTGAAATTGACGCCAAAAGAGGCTACGAAAATTAGGAAAAAATTCAATTGATCGTCAGAACATGTTCAAAAACTAATTGCATCGCTTGATTTAGAAATTTATTCAGAAATTAAGGTTTGAAGATCAAGATTATAAAATTCAAAATATCCAATGGAGACTTTTTGTAAGCCGGGTTTAAAATTTCTTATATTCGGTGCCATAGTGCAGTTTTGCAAAATATTTATCTTTGTTATGAAATAATTTTTTCCTTTTTTTTTTCTTTTCTGTTTATTTAATTTTATTCCTTTAAATTTAATATAACGGCATTTATGTATGAATATGAATTTTCACTGGCTGTATGTGAATACTTTGAATATTTAAGCGTGAATGTCTGTGTGTGCGTTTTTAAAAACTAAAGATATTAAATTATATTCATTTAATCATCCTTATATGTATGGGTATACATATATACATGTGTGTCAAAGTATCCTTATATGCATGAGTACGCAAAATATACAAACATACACACACAGCCAGACACATTCATACAGACGGAGCGACAACTCACAAACGTAAATAAGCAGCAAATAAAAATATTGCCACTTATGAGTTAAAATACTCGTACGTACACAGGAAAATCTACTTTAAAGAACAAACAAAATATTCCCGCACTCACACACACACACACACTCACAATTCATGTTACACAGATGCATACGTGAAAAATACATCATTTACACACAGTGACACAGAAGTTAATTATTTCATTAAATGCTGATGCATTTTGTAGAACGCCACTGCAATTTCATCTTTTTATTCTCATTCCTTATGTTTTTGAGGCTTCCACATTTTGTGCCTCTTAATGAATCAAAAAAGAAAATACTTTTCATTTCTTTTTTAAATATCCGTTATTATTGTTGTTGTTAATGTATATGTACATACAAAAAAAGAGCAGACTTCCACATTGTAAGCAGAAAAAAAACTGAAAGAAATATGAAAAATGAATCCACAGCCAGAGGAAATCGTTGAGTGTTTAAATAAGTGGAACGTTCAATGAACCAACGAATACTTAAGAAAATAAATGATATTGGTTTTATCAATTATACATTAAATAGCAAATAAATTCAAATTATATGTCATTATAATTTAATGGTAGAACAGAAATAAATTTAAAACACAATTTGTAACATTTTACCCCGGTACAGTCATAATAATTTATCATTGCACAGATCCCCTAGAACAATGGCTAATCTTCAAGCATCACACATACATACATAATTGGTCATTTATGGCATTTAATGTTTCTTTAACATGCTGCTATAATGTCCTTCGTATCTAACATGTCTCTGCGTGGCATGTACAATTGCATTGTTTGTGCATTCGGTAGTTTCCACATCGCTTTATGATACGATCGGCTGCTACTGTTAACCTTATTTGTTTCCCCTGGAATGCTGCATTTGTCGATTGTAAGCCACAAATATTTTCTAAATCAAAAGCCATGACTAAAGCAGCATTTTTTGCTTACATCGTTCTTTGTTGTTCGTTGACACCGAGCCAATTACATCTATTTTAACCTGATTCGGATTGTAGGTAGTCGTTCGTCTAGTACAGTGAACTCTGATAAAAGATGGCAAATTCTCTTACTAACAGGAAATCCTTATGTAAACTTCACAGCTCGAGACATGATAGTTTTTGTTGGTAATTTGTCCACTGGCATTTTCTGTAGGACAGTAATAACGCCTCCGCCATTACCAGCAAGAATGATGTCAAACTGGAGATCAAGCACAGGATTACTATTGACAATAGGAGGTATTATGGCCTCAATAGGCCTATTATGGCTCCCGTACGACGAAACCAGTACTAGTCGTTTATACCGCCTGTGATTCCCTATGGCGAAGAAGCATGGACAATATTAAGTAGCAATGCAGCAACCTTGAGAGTATACGAGATTTCTGTCCAATGCAAATTGGCGATAAGCTGTGTGGACTGCTCAACAGTCAAGAGCATTGTGCAGCGCATTAATATTCAGCGGCTGCCCTCGTTCTAGGTTCGAATAGAAAAGAATGCTTGGTCGAAACTGGTATTTGTTGCGGAGATTATGAGAAGCCAGCCGAGAGGACGGCATTGTTTACCTTGGCAGAACCAAATCGAGGAAGTCCTATCATCGACTGTCATTACCAACTGGCGGATGCGAGCGAGAAACCAAAAATGTTGACCGATAAACGTATTGTGAAGTAAGTAAGTAAGTTATAAGGAATTTGTACTTATCAAGTAGCAGTACTAGTCGCCGTAGTCTAGTAGGTAGTGTGTTAGCTTATTAGACGTGCAGCCACATCTACGAAAAGTGAAAAAAATATTTCTTAGCAGATTTCTGGCAAAAACTCCCAGAGTTAAATAAAATTGCCATGAAAAGTTTCTCAAAAACCTAACGTTCAAAATCGACTTTAAACTGTAGGTCCTGCCTGCCAACGTAAATGATATAAGAAGCTAGGTTATAGTCCTAACTAGGGGAATGTAATGGTCAATTATGACGTATGAATACACGTCCGGATGAAGCAATGAAGCTACACTATAAACAGTGGGAACAATCTAGGAGCAGTCCTGCTATCATTTGCATTGATCGGCAATAATTGGTCACTTCCGTTTTTCTTCTTTTCATTGTGTAGAGAATTTTATGGTGATTCAGCGATTTTTTATCCACAGCTTTTCAAGTTCATTAATTTAGAAAATCAATGCCATTACCTAGCTATCGAGGTAACATCTTAAAGAGGTGTGTGTTCATTTGAGAAGCCCTTGATTTTGTTATGTTAAACCAATCCGAAGACTGAAACTTATGTCATGCATAGGAAGAGAAAGCTGCACTTACCCCATAAATTCTGCGATACATTGAAAAAAAAAACCTGGGTTTGTAAAACAACTTTTCAGAAACATTTCCGAATTTCATTGAATTAAAAATAAATTTCTAATGAAAACTGGAAAACTAAAAAAGAGAGAATTAAAATAAACATGGGTGGGTGCACATGTTGCTAATGTGCAGTCAGTTAAATGCGACATCATAAACAGCACAAACATAACAACGCATGTGACTAAAACAACACAAATGTCACTTAAAATAACAAAAACATAACGAAACAACAACAAAAACAAAAACTATTTCCCAAAATGTATTGAATTACTGCGTCTATTTCGAAATCATAAAAAGTGATGGAAACAAAAAAAGCATACCGAAAAACAAAGTGCAATCCATTGAAAGGAAAACAAATGCCATTTGAAATGCATCATTTGTAAAGCATAATAATTCTTCATTTCAATTTCCCACAATTTTCCTTGAATGGGAAAAAAAACGAAGAAAAAAAAACACGATAAAAGTGGAAAAAAAAATCAAAAGAACACAGTGTAAACACGAAAAACAAACATCTCACTGCAAAGAAGATCATCATGAACATCATAATCATCGACTGTAAATACGTGTGTGACAATGAAAATATTCGTGGAATATCAACAACACTAATCCACAAAGCAAATACAGAAGATGTCGTTGAAAATTTTGGAGAAAAAAAAAACCCATTTGCACATTATCATTGTCGTCTACCTGTTGTCTAAGCAAAGACCATTTAAGGAAAAAAAAAAAACTCACTCGAAAATAATGCATTCGTTTGGTAAATGTTATCTCAACGGTTTCTTTGTTCTTGGCTCCCGGGGATATTTGATGAACTGGCATTAGTACAACATGTGCTAGAAAAACTAAATGTATTATCATACCATAGCTAGGTAGTCGCCGTGGTCTAGTATGTAATGTGTTGTTTAAGGCTTTCTCTCCTTTCAGTAGATTTCTGGCCAAAAACCTTGAGAGTAATAAAATTGCCATGAAAGTTTCTTAAATATTCTGTCGTTTGGTATCGACTTTAACTGTGGGTCCCGTCACTCGTGTACAAAAAAAAACTGGAAAACTGTTAGTGGTATAAGAAAGCTAGTTCGATTACTAACTATAGAGCTGTAATGATTTACAAAGCCTAACCAGTCAAAGGCTCACATTTACAGCCCTTTAATACATATACCCTAGACAACCGAAATATTTTTTCATCTCATTTTGATTGCTATTTCTGCGGCAACAACACCGTCACTTCCTAAAAAAAAAAACTTCATTAATCATTTCCTGACACTCTTTATACTTGTTTCAAGGATTTAAAATGCCAACATTCAGCTGAAGAATACATACCTTTAAATAGCTGCTTGCTAAAGTACAGCAAGTGGAACTAATGAAGTAATGGTCCCCGTTTGTCTGTGTCTATTTACTCAAATCCTTAAAATTTTCTTCAGTCTTCCAATCTCTTTTCTCTTGTTGCTTATCTGTTATTTTTTTTTTCTTTCTTTCTTTATTTGTTTTCCTCCCAAATGAAAACTATGAAAATAGAAAAATTAACACGTTTTTCCTGTATTTTCATACGAATCAACAATGGAAGAGGAAAAAAAAACAAAAATGTTGTCAATTTTGTAGAACCCTATAGGTGAGCGAAAGAAAAAATCTATTTTTTTTAATGATTGAAGCTGGTTAGGCAGGCTTAAGACTACCCTACAATCTAATCGAAGTGCAGATGTTCTTCAATAAACGAGACGAGTGTAGGATTGAATATTGAACAGGTTTGCCATATTTTGTGAAAGTTTTTAAAAGTTATTATCGAAGATTACATTGCAAAGCATGACATTGGCAAGTGAAAACAATAAAACTATTGCACAAAAACCCGAAGCTAGGTTAGGTCAGGTTATAACTGTCAACGACGAGCACTTTAGGTTGATAATTTCCAACTTCTTTTGGCCTGAACTGGATGATGTAAATACCAACGAGATGAGATTTCAACACGACATACAGCTCCTGCCGCATTGTATATGCCACAAGAGCAATTTCACGAGATGGTCATATCACGTGTAGGTGATGTGAACTGGCTACCGAGATCGTGTGATTTGGCCTCGTTAGAATTTTTCTTGTGGAGTTTTCTCAAATCGCATTCGTAAGCGAATAAGTCACAAACAACAGCGAACCTTAAAGTCAGCATATCACATGCAGTTGATCAAATTCAGGCTTATTTATGAGCCAAAGTTATGGGCAATTCACCCAGAGAAGCCGTGGTGAATATTTAAGCGATGTTATATTTCACACATAATGGCGTGTTACTTAAGTGGTCATTATAATCCTTTAGTCACAACCTAGCTGCATACACCAACCTAGCTTCATACACCAACCTAGCTTCATACACCAACCTAGCTTCATACTTACAACCTAGCTTCATACACCACTCATGTTGGACATACGTGTTAATTTTACACATGAGTCGCGGGATCTACTGTTTAAAGGCGACTACGAACGTTAGATTTTTGAAAAACTTTTCGTGGCAATTCTATTTATTCACAGAGTTTTTGCCAGAAGACTGTGGATCGGTACCCACCGAAAACTATAGGAATGATCTCACGAATCAGCTTTTCATGTCAATTTTATTTTACTCGCACAGTTTTAAGCAGGAGACTGTGGATCGATACCCACCGAAAACTATAAGAATGATTTCACGACTGAAAAAAAAAACTGATCACGCAAAATCTTGTCATTTCACTTAACAAGTGAAGTAAACCTTGATTTATTTTATCTCGATAAGGAGTAATAAATACCAACAAAGCATTCTTCCTTGCCTTAGCGGGTAGGGAATTAAAACAACAGTTAAGATTTTCTCAACTCAATGTGTTAATAATTCATGCTATAAACAATAAATAATCGAATGTTAAACAAATTGTTGAATTTAATGATCAAAAGTTAATTAAAAAACGATTATTAAGCCGACTACAATGCCAATGCCAAGCATTGAAGCAACTAAACAAATAACAGGTATCCTGTATAAAACGAAATACGCACACATACACACGAAGGAGGAGACAAATGAAATGAAACTTGTATTCTTCTATAGCCATGAGGTGTATTTATTTAGTCGACAATTTTCTTTTGACGCGTTTTTTTTTTCTTTCTTTCGGAATTATTTTTATGATAATGACCCCGACAAAACGTGCCACAACAATTCATGTTTCACTGTAGCTCAAGGGCTGCTAATAAGCACAAGAAAATATAAAGAATGAAAGAAAGAAATTCTTTAAGGAGGTAATGAAGTATAAATTGAAATTCCTAAAAGCAAATTGTCGTTAAGAAATATAAAAAAAAAGGAAGACAAACGAAATTATTTATTGGCTGGCTTCATTGTTTGTGTTCAGACTGTTCATACTTCGTTCCATTTCGTGAAAATATTGTGTGGCATTTTGTGGGCTTTTCTTTCCCGTTTCATTTCATTCATTCATTCATTCATTCATTCATTCATTCATTCATTTCATAATTTTCCATTATAAATTGAGGTGTTCTTTTGTGGTTTCTAGCTAGTACCTGTTTGGGGGCACAAAGCAAAATGATTTTTTTTTTAATTTATTTATTGCGTTCAAACTAGGCCATTCAAAATTTTAATATCAAAGGAACAAATTTTTTTTTAAATGCGTTAAAATGATTTAAGAATTGTTAATAAAAACAACTTAAATGTCTATTTAAATTAAATTTTTCCTTATTTTCAATGAAATTTTATTAAAGCTGAAGTCACGGGTAAATAGGCCTTGCAATGAAAACTAGCAACATAAATATGTTAAAGGAGGAGAGAGGTATTGTAAGAATTAAAAATGTTATTGACTTGCACATCCAGGCGTAAACAGATGTATAAAGTCGGAAGACGTAAAAACGTTTCATAATTAATTTCGAATTCTAAAAGTAAAGAACCAGGCCCCTCAATTAGTGACACTTCAACCATTCATTCAGGATCATGCCCAATTTCGCACACCACTTATGTTGTGTGTGCTAGTTACATACATGAGTGGTGGGAGCTACAGTTTAATATCGACTCCGAACGACAAATATTTTGAGAAAAATTTCATGAAAATTTCATTTTACTCTCGGAGTTTTTACCAGAAATCTGCAGAGAGAAATTTACCGACGAAATATGTTTTCATATTTCGTTTTTGTAGGTAAGATGTCTGACCTGGGGCTTGAATCATGGCCTAATGTCTAATAAGCCAACAAACTATCTACTACACTGCGGTGATTTCAAGAGACCAACAACAATTATAAGAAGATCAAGCAGCACCATCAATAAGCAAAATTTCGCTCTACTAATCGGACACATGTTCACAAAAAAAGTTATCTGGTAACTCTATAGTTCTAGAACTTGCTAAATTAGAGCAATCAAAAGAAGGAGCAGCTAATAACAAGAACTAACAAATATGCATGTTAAAAAAATACTTGCGCCATTGGGACAGAATATTTCCGATGATTCTTAAGCCATGTACATGAATAGGAAGACTAAATAGAGCATATGAATTCTAGAAGTTTTAGCGCTTTATCAATGGAATACAAGACTCTCTCGAGCATTTCGATGTGAAAGAATTAACACTGCATAAAGTAATTAGACCAGTGTGGCCCTATTCTAGTAAATCTGCTACTTACTCCAAGTGGAGACTTAAATATTCAAGAACCTAGATCATAATCCTGACTGAAGGGTTGTATGTAAGTCTTAAGTAAGACTCATAAATCGTTACATATCACCTGTCTCTCGATTTATTAAAACGCACAAAAGTGTTTTAACGTCGTATCTGAGTTTAGTATTCTTGGAAAAATGATAAGACAGAGCTGATGATCAGACTGCCGAAAACTCTGAGAATTAATAAAATTGCCATAGAAAGTTTCTCAAAAATCTGTCGTTTTTGTCGTTTTTGCGAAAAAATGATCGGAAACTGCCTTAATATAATCGACTGCTGCAACCAATAATATAGTGACCATTATATCGTACACAAAATGGCAATATTCATGCATTATGATCAATATGATTTAGATTTATGCATGTTTTATTTTAATAATATAACATAATTGGCCATTATAACCCTTCAGTCAGGATTATAGCCTAGCTTCTCACACCACTTATGTTGCAAGCGTTAATTTTATACATGAGTGGCGGAACCTACAGTTGAAAGTCTACTCCGACCGAACGACAGATTTTTCCGAAACTTTTCATTGCAATTTTAATTTACTCTCAGGGTATTTGCTAGAAATCTGCAGAGAGGAAGTTGCCGACGAAATATTTTTTTCATATTTCGTTTTTGATATCTGACCGGAGATTTGGACCGTGTGGCTTTTCGTCTTATAAGCCAACACACTACCTATTAATCTACTGCGACTTCATTTATTTCAATTTATATTATTATCTTTTTTAATTTTTTGTATAAAATTTTTGATTTCATATTGATTATTCGAGCCTCATTTAGCTTTGAAAGTCATCATAAATTTATGGGAGGGGTGGGGGGTTAAAGGTATGACCTGAATTTGAATAATTTTCTTTCTTTTCTTTTGTATTGATTGCTTATGGCATACCCAAGCCAATACTTATTAAAAAAAATGTCAAAATCCAATTAATTTGGCCAGACGACCCTTGGGTACTGTGACAATTGTCTCTGACATACTCTTGACTTCTCCTTCATTATTGATAAATTCTAATTGAGAGTTTTCAGATGACAAAGTGCACCTGAAATAAATTTTCTTTTTTTTTTTTTTCTATTCCCAATACCAATATCAATTATTATTATTTACTGCCATTAGAAGTATACTTTTATTAATTCCAATATTAAAATTATTTCCTTTTCATCAATTCATTCGATCATTTCTCTCCCTCACTCACACTCTCAATATTTATTTGTTGTATTTGTTTTCTCTCCTGAAGGATATTTCTTGCTGTACTGCTCTGTTCCATTAGGAGTTCTGTATTGGAGAGTGTTGTTGATTCATTAATATTTGAGGCACGTTTTCTATGAATAATATTGTTGCTGTTGTTCTTCTATTCTCTTCTTTTTCTTTTTTTTTTCATTTCATTTTTCATACTCCAGAGTTTTGTTTAACAAATCAACAACAATAACAGCAACTGCAACAACTACAATTCCATTTCAACTTTATTGGGCTTCATATCTCACACTCTCTCTCTCTCTCTCGCTCTCTCTCTCTCTCTCTCTTCTTACTTTATTTAGTGTTTTGGATTTTGTCAACTTGTGTATTATAAACCAACAAAAGGTGTTTGGGTTTGTGATAGAGATGGAGAGAGAGAGAGAGAGAGAGAGTCGAAAACATTAGAGATAAACCTGTAATAAAAGACTTTATGAACTCAATACAAAAAAATTTTGGATACTGCATGGAGTATTTTGTTGACATTTAGATTGATTGGTACCAGAGAGCATGTACTACTCAAGCGTTCATACTAACACATACTGCCAGTATGTTTTTTCTATGAATTTCCAATATTCAATTTAATGGAGGTAGAGCGACAGGAGAAGAGAGCAGACGAGGAGATGGAGATTAGAGAGAGAGACAAAACCAAAAGATCAGAAAGTAAACTGCTTTTTCCTCAAGTCGAGCTTTGAGTGAACTTGTAGTTCTGAATGGTATAAAATGTAGGTTATCGGATCTTGAAGATTACATGTTGATTTATCGTGAGTCGGTATAGGTTCGATGTTGAAATAACATGCTGCACACAGTTAGCGATATTTATGTGAAGGTTCGTTTCGGATACTGTTATAAGACAGCACGACACATGCACACACAGACATAGGCACAAAATCATTTCTATAAAGAAAATTAATTTGTTTTCTTTACAAAAAAAAAGGAAAAAGATTTCTTATGGTATACCAAAGTATTGATTCAAGATACAATAGCGAGCAAAAAAAAACAACAGGAAAGGATATTCAGACACCAATTGCTAAGAAGGATATTTTCTTTGTATCTCAAAATTTTGCTACTTCTAGCACATCACTGTTGGCTTATTGGTTGTACTGATGTTGTGTGCATTAATTTTATATATGAGTGTCGGGAAACTACAGTTTAAAGTCGATTCTGAACAACAGATTTAAAAAAAAAACTTTTCTCGGCAAATTTATTTATTCTCCAAGTTTTTACCAGAAATCGGCGGAGAGGAAGTACCTGAAAAAATATTTTTCATATTTTGTTTAGTTGGAGCTGTCTAACCT
>QOCX01001505.1:211-12174 GCA_005959815.1 Sarcophaga bullata | reverse complement strand
TCTACATTTAGATTTCTTGGGAAGAGTCTTACTACCGAGGCTCTCAATTTGATATTCTATTGACAATGAATCTCCATTGAAGAGAAACTTTTTTAATGTTAAAACATTATTTCAATAACAAAATCAAATTTGTTTAGTTTCGATGCAAGCATTGCATTTGTTTTCTTTTTTTTTCTTCTTTTATTTGAGGGCCATTTGTTTAGTCATTCGTATTAAATTTTGTTTTATTTTTTCTTCCATATTCAATTATCATTCATTTTAAATACTTTTTTTTGTTTCTTTTTTGTTTTGTTTTTTTTTTCTATTCTCTTTATCAGTTTTGTTTCCAATTTTTTATTTCGTGGAAAAGCTTTTAAGCCGAGCTTTTTCATTTCATTTCATTTTTTATGTCATTGCTCTCTTGTTTTGAATATTTTCAACAAGATCTGGTTTTAAGCTTTGGCTTAATGGCTGGCTCTCTGTCTTTGTTTTTATAAAAAAAATTGAAAAATTTGTTGGCATTTGTAACGTTTTCTTTCTTTTTTCTTTTTCGCAGCATTGCATTTAAATTAAATTCAGTTTTTTCTTTTTTTTTTTTTGCTTCAGCTTGGCAGCTTGCTACCCCCCCCCAAAAGCTTGGCAGCTTATTTAAGGAGTAAAATTTGGCCATTACTGAACCTAACCAAGTTTCAGTCGTAACGTCTATCTGTGCTCGTCTTACAATCCTTTAGCCAGGTATCTACGATCTAAGCTTCTAACACCACTTATGTGTATGTGTTAAAGTGACGGGGATCTACAGGTTTTAAAGGTCGATTCCGAACTACATTTTTGGAAAATTTTTTTTTGCTCTCTCGGAATCTCAGCCGGAAATGGCTGAGAGGAAGTCACCAAAGAAATATTTTTTGTTCACATTGGTAATGAGATCTAATGCAGTAAAGAATTCCTGCACTGTCTTAAGAAACCAAAAAAAAATTGAATTCTTGTTTCCACGCTTAAAATTATTAAAAAAAATTGCTAATTCGGGATGAAAGTATTTTGAATTTTTATGTCGAAAATATCATAGTATCAGATGAATTAATGACGCAATTTTAGGATAACAAACGCCCCTTTATGTTTGGCGCTTTAAAATTCCTTGAAATTCAGAAGACTCCATTTGCAATTGCCTATACATGAAGGCCTTTTCGCCTTCATTGTCAAAGAACTTATTTTATGGTCGAATTTTTCCGAAACTCATCTGGACAACAATTATATTGAGATCCCTAAGAATGTTCGATATAAACTGCCTACATTTTTTTGGGTAATGTCGCCTACAGCTAGCTTAGCAGTAGAATGGTACTTAAAAAAATAGCCTATCCCTCATCACCACAAGCTGTTCGGTTAATCATTGCTTCCATAACATTGAGTAGAAATTTTGTGCTTTGTTAGATGCATCCTTTTCTCACTCACGTTTCTCTAACTACATCTCAGCAGGTTGGAGAAATAACGATAAGAAAAAAAAAATAATAAGGCGCTTAAAAGCTTAAATAAGCAAACAAGCGTAAAAGAGCATTGCTTTTAAACGAATTGGAAACAAAAAAAAATTCGATTGGTTTTTTTTTTTTTTTTTTTTTTTTTTGTTCTTTTTTGCTCGATTGCCACCAATGCGTTTTTATGTTTTACAATGCAATACACATTTAATGTGTTATTATACCGCTGATCAACACTGTAAATCTGCATAAATATGGTTTTACAACGGAATAATTAAATGATACTGTATTTAGCACGTTTTTTTTTTTGTTTTTTTTTTATATTATATTGGCTTTTATTGATTGCCAAGAGAGAAAGAGAGAAAGAGAGAGAGAGAGAGCAACTACAATAATACAAACATTTAATATAATACCCCGTTATAATGCTCCTCTAATACTCAGTCAAATACACTGGAGAGCATCTTTGTGGCTTTTGTGTATAATTTTCTACGCTTAACCACTACATCAAGTACACTACAGTACACTGTACTGTATTATAGGAAATTGTATTGTGTATTTACCTTTGTGAAACCGTTATTCATCACCTTCTTTACTACTGCTGAAGCCCTCTCTGCAATATTATTAATAATATTCCGTTTTTTTTCTTTGTAGTTGTTTTTGTATTTCTGTTTTTCTGGTTTTTTTTTTTCTTTTTATTTAATTAATCTTTTACGTGCTGTTGCTATTATTTTTTTAAAAAATCTCTTTACATTTTCCATCTTTCTTTTCTCTTCTCTTCTACACACATATTTACAGTGCAATAGCAGTATTGAAAACCCGAACCAACAACAACTATTTTGCGGTTAAACTTGCCTGCATTTGCCATTTTTCTTTATCACGGGCTAATTTATTAACAACACGGGCATTTTACTCTGCTGCTGATCTGCTAGATGTGCTGTTTACGGCTGCTGTCATACAGAAGGTCAGGTCACAGTTTGTGTGGCATTAATTAAAAGGATATCTTTTTTTGTTTTTTCAATGCGCATAACACAGCAACAAAGTTGTTTAAATTAAAATTGCAACATCTATTGCTACTGCATCACGGTAACGTCACTGGCAACAGCAACAGCAACAGCAATATTAACATTAATCAGTTAATTAATTAAGGTAAGTTTTTTTTTTTTTTTTTTTTTTTGAATTGAAATGATTTAATATTGATGATAATAATTACGCATGCATTATTCATACCTAGTCTGCAGAGATAGTAAATGTTTTCAGTAATTATGGTATACAAATGCAATGTGTTGCAATGTTGCAATGTTGCAATCTTTTAATGAAGGGGATCCATGCATACGTACATAAATAAACAAATAAATTACAAAATTACTTAAAAATAATATCACTTAAATCAGGTTTATTTAAACGACTCAAACACTTAATTAAAGTATTTATTTATAATTGTTTTAAAAAGATTTCTTTTCACATATTTTATAAATTTTCACAACAATGAAAAATAATTTGTTGAAGTAAGTTTTGGGAAGTCTGAAATAGCCTCAGCTATTCCCATAAAAATTTCCAAACGTTAACAGAATGTAATAAAGCGGACATTCGTTTTTAGCATAAGAAAAACAATGTAAATGCTTGCCAAAATTACATCACGCTACGGTAATCGCTTTCATTGCTTCTCATATTCTAAAAACTAACATTACGTTCCGTTACGTTACGTAAACGTTCATTTACTTCTACCATAATAGTTACTTACCTTAAGCCACTATTGACACTCAAGATTCCATACTTTGTTTTATTGAACAAAAAATGTACGGGAGGCTACTATTATCCCCCCTTTTGTAAAAAAAATAATTTTTATTGCAAAATTTATGAATTGTCACAAGCTCTAGGCTTTTAAGCCTGTTGGGAATCCTTATGGCATCAAATTTTTCTTAGTCGAATATAACGGCGAAAGGTAAGCGTGGAAAATAAGTCACGGCATTTGTTGAAAGTTGGTAGATATTCTTGATTCACTTTAAACTAAGCGCAATAGAAGTAATAGTTGAAACGTCTACTGTACTTTTTGATGAACATCATTGCGATTTCAATTTGATTTACTGACCAAAACCAGGAGCTCAATGGGATATACTTAAGTTCGGTATTTTTTGTGCTCTGCAGTTTCCCGAACGTTGCAAATGTTATATCATTCTGCCGCCTCATTCCTAAACTTTTAGCGACCAATAACTGAGAGCCCAATGTCTTGTTGGCATCCGCCTGACTATCAGAAAGAATGTTTATATCTTTCTCAGCGGTATTGTCCTCCTTAATAATCATCACAGCAATTTATAGAGATGATACTTCCGCCCTTTTGAGTTGTAACTGCCGATTGTAAAAATATTTCTCGACCTTCTGGTCCCTAAAGGATTTGCACGGAGTCGCTTATGAGTTGAGTGAAATCGTGTTCCTCCGATGTGTAATGGAACAACACATTTCTGAGAAGTCACAGTGTGGATTCAAATATTCAATATATTCAATGTTCTCCAAAGTTCCAATTCAAACCAGATGTTGAACTTCACAACCTAGTGTTGATTTCAGTGCCCTAAAGAAAAGATTATCATTGTGAGACTATCGCAAGTAATTAAAGTGACAAACTTATATTATAACCATATATTCAACACGACTACACTGATGGTTTTCCACAGCATTGTGTGCTACACGATGTATTGTGCAGTTACTCTCCGTCTCAAGTTCAACGACTTCAATGTCAGTCCAACAAGATAAGCATATAATGTCTGTCTATGTCATTCGAAGACAACCGCAATATGTACACCGTAGACCTAACAAGCATGTTACATAGTCGGTACAACTAAAATCAAACACGAGTCCAAAGTACAGCAAGCGCTTATTCTCCAACGCATTACGCTCCATATAAAAATTGCTGTCAATTCCAGCTCCCGACTTAAGTCCATTCCACTTAAGCCTTAAAGACTATTTATCTCAATGCAGAGTGTGCAAAGCCACGGGGGGATAGCTATGAAAAAAGAGAGACAGAAGTAGTAGGCAGAAGTCACGTCTCACAGTATAGAAAGTGGGCTTACAATCTGGTATTTAACTCCAATACTGCTTAGTTTTCAGGCTTGCTTTTTGAAAAATGAAAATAAAAAATTTCCTTTTCCTATCATTTCTAAATTCTAAAGGAAAATAAAATCACAGGAAATCATTAGATTCACTGAAAATGAACATTTAAACACCCCACTAAATTGAGGTATTTATTTAAAAGAGCCATAAAATGAACAAAACTAAACAATTTAAATAAAAATTAAGGCAACATCTTTATTTAACCCCTTTTCCCCTTAACTAATAGACCTACATTCCTACGAATTAAGGTCGATTTACCTTTTTCATAAGAATAAAGAAATAAAATTTCAACATCTCTTAGCAACAATATAAAAATACATTTGAACAACAGATACAGAAACGTAACAACTATTTCCAGTATTTAGAGAGTCATATAACAATCTTACATACTCACATACATACATACATGCATATGTTAAGAGGAAAACTAAATATATTACAAATTTTCTCGTACAGAACACTTAAACTAATATGGAAAAAGGAATAAAAGAACAAGAGGTGCCATAAGGACATCCGTCTGAAATGTATTCCATTTGACTGAAGTAAGGAAATAATTTCCTTAATCAACCCGTTTTATTCGTTGCTCATTTATGATGCGTAGCTGATTAGAGTTTTAATGTCTAATAATCTTGACCCTTAACAGAGCGAGTTAGTGATAGTAGGGATAGGTTTAAAATCTGCTATCAAAACCTTCCTCTATTAAAGATTCTGGCGATTAATTTAGTTAAAGGAACTCAATAGGCATTAAAAACTATTCACTTTGTCCGCCTATATTGTAGGGATTTACGCCACATTACATTAGCTTTGAAAATGTGTGTGATTACTGTTTATTGTAGTTGCTATTATCCAATATTTTGTAACAGTGATTAACCTTCTTCGGTTACTTTTTCAAGTCTTAAGGCCATTATTACTACTTTCCGTTAAAAGTTGGATTTAGGTAAAGGTACCTTTAACTAAACTGAACTTTAAAGTCACTTTAAACTTCTTTTCGTTATTACAACTTACAGATAAAATAAAATTAACATTTTCAAAAATATGGCAGTGTCGGACTAATGCCGATAAAATTGTTCACTTAAAAAATTTTTTTTAACGCAGTGGCAACGACCAGGTTTTTTTTTTTTTTTTTTGCTATATGTGCTCATTTTGTTTATAGTACAAGTTTCCATTATTAAAAATAAGTTAGGATGATCCACCCTTTATCTTAACACTTAATTCTGTATTCTTGGCCACTTATAATAACGAAAAACATTTTATCTGCCCGTTAAAATTCTCCCTTTAGTTAACGGCAAGTTGTAATACATACATGATTGGCCATTACAACCCTTCAGTCAGGATTACGGCCTAGCTTCTCACACCACTTATGTTGTGTGTGTTAATTTTATATATGAGTGGCGGGACCTAAAGCTTAAAATGGACTCCGAACGACAGATTTTTTTTGAGAAACTTTTCATGGCAATTTTATTTACTCTCAGAGTTTTTGCCAGAAATCTGCAGAGAGGAAGTCGCCGATGAAATATTTATTCATATTTCGTTTTTGATGTCTGACCGGAGCTTTGAACCCTGGTCTTTCGTCTAATAAGTCAACACACTACCTACTAGACTACGGCGACAACAATAATGGCCCTTAATTAATTGCTTAACAGAGTTCTGTTACTAACATAACAAAGTTCTGTTTTGGTTTGCGTCCAGGGTAATAGATTTTCATTTGCGTTAAAAGATAACTTCGTTGCATTAGAATTATGTTTAAATCTTTTACCTAATGATGGCTCCGTAATGAAACAGACGTATTAATCGTACACCCGTTGAGTTTACGCAGAGCTTACATAGAAAGAAATTTTCAAATATCCTTCCTATTCAAAACTAAACTTTCTAGTTTTTTTATGCATTTTTTAAAAATCTGTTTTAAAATCTGTCCTTTAATTAAAAAAGTTTTCCAAACCCACTACAATGTACGTTCTTGGAGAAACCCACATAATTAGAAACTCAACAGGCTTTTTAGTTTTCTTTTGTATAAAAATGGTCTTAAACTAAGCAGTGCTATGCAGATACACAAAGCACAAGAATGTGTTTAAAAAGAACATTCCACACCTGCATCTATAGACGTGCTTTTGAAACAAAATCACAAAAAAATAATAATAAACAATGGACAAGAGAACAAAAAAAAAAAAAAAAAAGAAGAAAAGATAAAAGGTCAACTGGGGCAACAATGCAAACACAAAATGCAAAATGATCATTAAATATCAAGCTGCAGTAGAATAAAAACTGCATAAACTAGCACGTCAATGTATTGTCAAACAAGAAACAATCCCACATAAAAGGCAGCGATATTAAAGGATTGTGATGTAAAGAATTTATAATGAAAGGTAGAGATTTCAAAAAAAAAACTGGTGAATTCATTAAGCAACGGCAAAATGGGGAAAGAATTTACTTGCTCACTTTTGTTGAAGGCACTTTTGTCTAGTAAGTAGTGTGTTGCCTGATTAGACATGAAAACACTGTTCAAACTCCTGGTGAAAAATCTTTAACAGACCGAGATATAAAAAATATTTCTTCCCTGTAGCAGATTCCTGGCAAAAACTCTGAGCATTAATAAAATTGTCATGAAAAGTTTCTCAAAAATCTGTCTTTCGAAATCCACTTTCAACCTTAGGTCTCACCACTCATATGTAAAATAAACGCACACAACATACATAAGTAGTGTGAAAAGCTAGGCCGTAATCCTGACTGAAAGTTTGTAATAAGCAATTATGTTGTGTGTGCGTGTAACAGAACGATCGTGTATGAACGATTGTAAATCATGAGCTTAGAAGAGTTCTCTGAGAAAAAAATCTAGACAAAAAACCTGGCACACAATGATCAGTTGCAGAAAACCGTGTAATTACAGTTAATTTTTTTTTTTTACTATTTACTTAAAGTATTTTGGTGTCGAGGCTATAGCTTGTGGTAGTTATTTCTCATTCAATTGCTTACACTCCTCACAAGGTTGTCAGTCCCCTTTTGGCTGTTTTCTAGCTCTTGCGTCATGTTGGTCGGAAAAAATATTCCACACAAGCATTAAATGCGGCCAGTTATGTCGAAGAGTAATTATCGCCTGTTTTGATATATAATTTGAGAGTTCACAAGTAGCGAAACCGAAAACCAAATGACAAACCGCAAGATTGGAAGAAATCCTTTGGGAATTTAGAAAACGAGCACACTTCACTAAAGTAAACACTTTTCATGTGTAACGCGATAAAAAACGATGTAATACGATTATATACGATGTAAGACGATTATATACGATGTAATACGATTAGAACGATGTAATACGATTAAATGCGATTTTGAAAATCCAAGTCACAAACCATTTTCTTTTAGCGGAGACTCATTTCACATTAACACTGCAAATTCTGATATTAACAGAGCTATGTTAACTATTTAACTCTCATAAATAAGTACATATTTGTAATGTTGTAAAAAACTTTTGTTACTCAGTGTTATTATAAACCTTAGAACAGTCGTTAACTATGAAGTCTATGTCTACCACACAAGAAATTTTCTTACAACCTAAACTGATAATTTGAAATTCTTTTGAAAGCCAGTGGTTTAAAATCTATCACACGAGTATTATCGTATAATTAATGGATAAAAGAAATACGATTATTAAATATAAATCAAATGATGGACAAAATACTACCAACATGCAAAGCCATACCTATACACCTACACACTTTTTGAATGACACTATTTAAGCATGATTTAAAAACAAAATTTAAAAGAAAAAAAGAATTTAAAAAAATTTTTTTTTTTTTTTCATAAACACACAAACAACGCCCATGTAATAGAGAAACTTGATAGCCACATTAAACTATAAAATGATAAATTCTCTTGGAGTAGAATAACTTAACCCAACTGAATAATGCACACAACAATAGAGTTACAAACAAAATGACACACTGGGACATGAAACTTTACATTCCATTCTACTCCTTTCATGACTTTAGCTGTAGGGCGTAAATGTATAGTAGTTGCCTGTTTGTATGTATATATGTATATATGTACGTATGTGTATTCATATAATTAATACCATACAATGACCTAAAAGTATGGTTTAGTAAATATTCATGTTAATGATTTCATTTCGTCTACATAGTGAGGGAAACCTTTTAAAGACAGATGACCGGTTGGTTCTCCATATCATTATAAAAACAGAAAAGAATAATAAACAAACCAGAGATTGTTTAAACAATAGAATATACACAGGCAAATGCCCATTTAGTCAGCTAGCCACCCAGCCAGCCAGCCAGCTAGCCAGCCAGTCAGCTAGCCGGTCATATGACAAGGCTAATATGTCAATTAACTTGGTCATCGTTAGTCGTTAAAAGAGACATTATTTAATGTACCACACACACCAGACAGACTCCAAACAATAGAGTGCGAGTAGATTGGTTGGTCCGGTCTTATAGCCATTGTCGTTCATATTTCAATACTCTGTGTGTCTTTAATATGTTGTGGAGATAATACCAGAGATTTATTTTTTTGTTTTTCTCCTTCCAATTTTTTTTTTTTAATCGTTTGTTTTCTTTTTGTTCCTTTTTCGTTTTCTGTTCATTTAAAATTGTCTTAATAGTAATAATAACAATAATAATAAACATTATAGAGTCCATAATTTATTTGACAACGTTTTATCCTCTTTATACTCAAATAATTGATGGTTTTCTCTACAAGGTAACGAACTAAAACGTTTCAATTTTTTTTTTATTAATTTTGAAGGCAGGACTTAAAAATAAAACTTTTCGGAAAACAATTTCAATTGATATGTAAACATTACAACAAAGTTTTTCATTATCATTAGAAAAAGAATTGAATTATCAAGGCTTCTTTTTAATTACTTAATTACGGTATTGGGAATTATTATCGGGCGAAACACTCCGCCTTAAAACTGAACCGTATTGGCGTGGTGGAAAATGTTAACTGCAAAGTATGTGGAGAAGACAGCGAAACGATGTCTTTCGTAAGCTCAAGATCCCAATATTTTAGGGATGACTTGACGAAATATAACTCGCTTCATAGAAGTGGACTGGAAGAAGTTAGAGAAGTCTGTACAAGACACAGACTTCCCATAAAAGGTAATGGTGTACACACAACATAGTCACATACCGATAGGCAGTCTATTAGGTTTATTAGACTTGAAACCAAAGTTCAAACAACCCGGTCAGATATCTTCAATATAACGAAATATGAAAACGTAATTACCGTAATTTCTCAGCAGATTTCAGGCAAAAATTCTGAGAGTAAATAAAATTGCTTTGAATAGTTTCTTAACGAAATCTCTCTCGACTTTAAACTGTAGGATCCGCCACTGATGTATAAAATTAACGCACAAAAAATAAATGGCGTGAGATGTCGGGCGTCGTAATCCTCACTGAGCGCCTATAGGCATCGATAGAAGTAGTTAGAAGTACCTTGGTGGGGCTCCTCTTCTTCAACCTTAAAACCATTGAAACTACTTACCATTGAAGATGTACAACTATTTGGATACAAAGCAATTGGGGTAACGCAGGAGATTGGCATTGTTAGGAATAATGCAATAGAATAGGAGATTGTCTTTACCTTTATCCTCACATTGGCAATGTCTGAAAGATGGCAATTTTAAATGAGAATAAATACTTCACTTAAATTTTAAAAACTATCTCCAAATAGAATTTGCTATTTACTATGTGCTCCTTGGGAGCGTAGTATGTTGTAGCACGAATTTTTGTCATATTTTTGGCTACAGCGATAATAACTGACTTATATCTTCTCTGAAAAAAGCGGTTCGTTGAATGAAGAAGATCTCTGCGAAATTGTAATGCAAATCGCGGGGTCGGTGGACCCACGACGTAATGTCAGATGTTGAAAGATGAATTAATAGAAGTTTGGGAGAGTTTTAGAAGAGTTACTACCTGATCGCATATATATCGCCTCGAGTACATTCGATCAAGATGTTTTTAATGCCCAAATGAAAGCCTAAATATCAATTGAGCTCAAATAGCGAATGGTTTGTGTCTTGACTAATTAGACAAGAGCAGCTCATGTTTTCAAATCTCGTCTCAAACGTCATTTAGGCTAAAAATGATACATCTTTTTAACATTTTGAGGACAATTCGATTGTGCCTATGTACAGTTTCAGTTCTTCTAGTTCTATAGACCGGAAATTGGCAGCATGCTTAACTACTTTTTTTTATTACTTTTTCTTAACGAGTCAAAAACGAGTTTGGCGGCATCCCTTCATTTAAATTTTTTCGATTTCTTGGTAAATATTATTTGTTTTTCTATATTTTGCCATGTCAGTATGGATTATTTGCAGAGTACTAAAGTCTTCTTATAGTTTAGTGGGTACTATAGTAGGTACTATGTACATATATATGTATGTATATATACGATGATGATATTGAAAGTTCTTAGCACCAACGCTTTGATAGAAAGAGGAATTATTTTTTAAAATTCATAAATCAAGATTAAAATTTTTTTAATATCATCTTGGATGCGAAATTAGAAGCACATCAAGCCTCTTTATTAAGTCATATGTGTGTAGGTTTTCTGAGAACAATATTTGAGTAAGAAAAGAAAACACAAATGGAGGAACACTTGGCAACATAAGTTATGTAACGCCTCTGTATACATACAACAGCTCAATAACTTTTTTTTTTTTTTTTTTAAGATCATAATGAGATTTCCTTGCAAAAATTTCCCTTCTTTGAAAATGGAATATGGAATATTGCGAGGCGTATGGTGAGGATATTTAAAATTTTACAAAGAAAATGAAAAGAAACTTTTCATAAAATTCCCATCACCCAAAGCCACCTCCTTTCACCTTAAAACAGGAACGAAAAAAAAACAAAACAAAACAAGAAAGAAAGAAAGAAAAAAAATAACAAAATAGATTCGTAACTAATGCTCGAAAGCATTATGAAATTGCATTTAAAAATGATTTTTTTCGTAAATGATATGGATTTCAAAAGAAAATTGCATTTCCATGAGCACAGGCCAGGAAGATATGACGTGGAATGAGGAATGGAATGGAGAATGGGCTATGGAATGGATGTGTTACCAAATCAATCTTCTTGTAACCCGAGAGAACAACAGCAGCATGAAGACACAAACAAAAATGAAAAAAAAAGAAACGAAAATAAAAAAAGAATTTATAAAACCTGTCAAATACATAAAATTTGATTTAGTGGCAAAACAGTATGAAAGAAATTGTAAAAAAGAGAAAGAGAAAGAGAAAGAGAATGAGAGAAAAAAAAAAATATTATGATTAATGGTTAAAATTGTTCAAAATAAAAAAAGAAAATAACAACAAAACAATACATTCAACAGCAGCAAAAACCAAATAAAAACATTTCAAAACAGTTATTTCAACGTTGAGGCATCTTCTTTCCATATGCCATA
>QOCX01001504.1:19663-30812 GCA_005959815.1 Sarcophaga bullata | reverse complement strand
ATGCAATCAACAGTTTTATTGTTGCATATCTACGGGTGAAAACGTTTCTGTGTAATTTAACCCGTAAGTTTATCCACAGCCTTTTGCAACCAATCTGGTCTTAAAGAGTTGAATTTGTTTGTTTTTTATCAGGAGTATATGAACCCTTGATATCCAATTGCAGTTTGGCCTGGGGGAAAGTCAACCAAAGTAAACGTATTATTTTCCAATAACGATTTGTACTCTCAACCACTCTTTTAAATATTTGTTGTAAATCCTAATCAGGGTCTCTGGAAATTCAACTCCATTTGCATCCAATAAATTTATTATATTCATGTCTATTCGAGGCGGCACCTTCCCCACAAATACGCTGTGTTTATACATTTTATTATTCTAACCTACGCTAGAGATGGGATTGTAAAAAATATATGTTTGTTCACACCGATTGTATTCTAAAATACTTTTTCACTACTCGTATTTGTCAATTTGTTTTGTCGAAAGCTCGAAAGCTTCCAAAGCATTTTAACGTCTGTAAAAAGAAAAAGTGTATCTTAATGTTAAAAATGTGAGTATTTATTTAATATTTTCTCCAAAACAAATACATTTAAATTCGTTGACTTATTTTTGTGCAGGTCATCACAACAATTCCGTTCGATGGTCGAATTTATGGTGGCACATCCCGACATTGGAAGAGGAGCAGCCAGCGAGGCCGGAAGAACAAAATATGTTATGGGAAGAATTAGCCAACAGCTTAATTCAATTAGTGTTCAATAAGAGACGTTTCATCATAAGAAAAAGTAAAATATGAATTTTCTTTAATTTTTTTATTAATTTTAAAACAATTCCTGCCTTCCCAAAATGCGTAAATTATCCCGCAATGATATTTATTCTCAAAAACGCTTTTTACACTCCGAAAGCTTCCAAACATGTGCATCGTGGCAGCTGCCAGGGAATGTCACATTTACAACGCGTATCCTATTTAGGTGGTCACATCCCTTAAAAGAAAAATATACATTTTGGTAGTACAACAATTTTGTAACAAATGAAATATGAGCGTATACAACTACTAGCATCACATTTAGGCTGTGGTATCCTTTCCTATTGTAGTACAAATGGCGGTCATTTTTTGGTGTGAATATTTTAACATGTGTTCCATCTATAGCTAGGACTACGCCCAGTATGGATGATTTCGAAAAAAGTATACCGCGCATCTTCTTTTGTCTTTTCATTCATTACCGCAGGTATCCACTTGGGACACAAAATTTTTTCAAAATGCGACCGAAACTTCAGATTAAATTTTTAAAAATATAGGTTTGGGTACATTTTGTTGCCCACTCCATCTTGGATACTAATTTTGGAATTAAAGGGACATTTCTTAATTTTTTGTAAACATATCAGATATCATTTAATGCAAATATTTCAATTGGTGTCTTCTTAAGTTTTTAAGATGACTTCTTAGATTGTTGTTGCCTTCATTATTAAAAAAAGCAACCGAATCCATTTTAAATTTTATTTATTTTAGGTTTCATTTTCTTTAATATTATAACGATACTTTATTGCTTCGATTAAGGTTAATCTGCAACAAAAGAAAAGGGGAAGAAAGAATCACAAATCACATCGCATCCTACATCTACTTAGGATTTGTCAACTAATTGCATCTACAAAATAAGCAACAACAACCGTCGCTGTCACGAAGCTTATAGTAGACCTGCAATCAGTTGTGCAACCTTCTCCACTAACCTGCAACATAAGAATAGGACTGATTCTAAAACAGTATTGTATCTTAAGAAAGTCCAACATGTTAGTGACATACAATTTAATAGTAATCGGTATATAGAGTGTATTACAAACTAGAATTCAAGTATAAATATGCTACGCTAAAATATGTTTTTGTTTTTATGTTCACAAATGAAAAAAACTTTTAAAAACCCGCGTTTTTGCATTGTTTACAAAATTATTTTCAAAAATTTCATAGATTTTATCTATAAGTCATCACAGTAGTATTTTCGAAAGCAGCAAATATAGAACGTGGAAAGTGAAAAGCCACTTTTGTTGAAATGAAGAACGTTTTATGGAATAGCTGCCATTATAATGTGTCATTGGACGTCCTGGCTTACCAAATCGAATTATTTATGGCCTACCTCGGCCAAATTTATTTATATAATGATTCACTGCTTTTTTGGCCATTATTTTTCTCGTCTTCTGCTGTTGTTAGTTGTTGTAGTTGTAGCTCATCTTGATTTTAAATGTAGATTGTTGAAAAAAAAAAAATAACGTATTGCAAGTTTAACACATCAAAACTCATATCATGTAAGTTTGAACAAAATGTTTATGTGTACCGTTTTAAAAGTTAATCTCTCCCCTTTCTAAAAAAAAACTTTGAATTTTTAAAATAGGTTGAAACATATCTGAGTAATCAATAATTTTGTGTGTAAATATTAGAAAAACAGTTTTTGTGAAATAAAACAAATTTGGAGGGTTCGAGAAACATAAAAAATATATTTTTGAATTCTACTCAATCTAGTGAACAACTTAGACTATGTACTCGGGTGTATTTTCACTGACGCATCGTGTAATTTGTTTTCTGGTGAGAGTAAGTAACTAAAAATTCAACTAAAAATGGTTGCATATGAGTACAAAAGATTACATAGATTCCGCTTGGTCATCAATAAAAAATAAAACAAAAATTAATTATAAGAATAATGATTCAATAACAAATTTGTCGCACTCTATCCCCTTCTTTGCTTTTCTCCTGCATTCGCAGCACCACACACTGCATAAATAAGGGTCATCCCTGACTGTTGGTATTGCAACTATTTGAGAGGTTCGATTAGCTTTCATTGAGGGCGATATATAATAATATAAAGGAAATTGTAATAAAACTTAAAAGGCACCGGTTTTGGATTGGGGATTCTTCAAATTGTTTGGAGATCAATCGAGAATTTTTGGACCTCAGGGAAAAATTAGGGTAAAGTTGTTTAAATTTCTATAAACTGCAATTAGTCTCATATAAGATGAAATAACAACTGTCGCTTGAAAGGCTGTAATTGATGCTCAAAATTGTACCACTAAGTATCAATTTTTCCCTTTTCAGTAATATAAATTAATTTTAATGTTTTCGGAATATTCAATCTGTTTATACTTGCTTTGTCATTAGCAGAAGTAATAATGGTTTAATTTGGTAAAGTTTGGAATGATATCCATCTAATAAGCTGTTAAATTTTTTAGGTTTGTTTTCAATTTTGATGCTTATCAGAGCTCTGGAACACCTAAAAAAGGTTAACTAAAATATAACAATAAACATAACTCCGATTTGTTAAACCTAGACGTCGTCTGTTAATTAGTAGAATATCTTCAGTGAAGTTGGACGTTATATAAAGTGGACAAGCAATTTATATCTTCAGTAAAGGCCTTAAATAGGCAGCTCATCTTGCAACTTCCATCCGGCGGCATATTTAATATAAACGAGTTTTATCAGCACCCGTCGAAATACTGGTATTCGAAAAAAGAAGAGGTCGAAGAAAGTGCAAGCACCACACATCCCCTTTCATAATAATTCAGGCTTAAGGCTCAAAGATCGCCTTCTCTTACAAGTTACTTGGAAGGACTGGATTCCAAGCCAGAGTCAAATTGTTTAGTGTGGCGCGCTAATAAAAACTTTAAACCACCTGCTTTATTTAGAACATCTCCACGAAAACCCACTAGTGTTTGGAAGATAAATAATGTAAAGAAAGGTATTTTGTTTGTTGATCACCAGAAAGCCGTCTTCACCTCGAACTTGTGCAGTGCCATGATAATTTGCCATCCATAGTGGATTTGCTTAGTAAGCTTAAGTTTTAAGTTTCGAGAGATCCAGAATTCTATTGTCGGACTCCCGAAGAAAACTAGCGAAATGGCTGAAATAAATAATAAAAAAACTAAAAGACGAAATTTCATTTGATTTTTAATGGTATTCTACGCCTGGAATATTGCCCTGAAGAATGGAAGGTCGCACTCGTTCAGATGATACCGAAATACAAGTTTATAAGTTTAAATTAAGTTCTATATTAAATGCGAAAAAGTGAATACCGGGCCATCAAATTAGATTTAAAGAAAAAAAATACGATATTATTATTAAAACTCATACATTGGCGCAATTCATAAGCAGGGCATTTGAAAAGAAGAGCTAGGTTTTCCTAATAATTTTTCGAAATTATTGGAAAATTATATTGCTGCCTGCAGGTTTGTAGTTTATGAAAGTTACTTTTTGGGTGTCCAGCAGCCGATTGCAGAAGGTGTGCTAAAGGGTAGTATATAAGGTCCAGTTTTGTACGTAATATATACTTCGGATATGCTGGTGGGCAAACATACTGTTACGAAAATAGTAATGGTGTAACTTCGTTTAACATTAAAATGTTAAACAAATGCTACAAAAACAAAACAACAACATCAGTACAACGAAAAAGGGATAAACAAGTAAACGAAAAGCAACAACAACGCTGAACCCGAACGGACGAACGTAAACAAGATACAAAAACAACAATATCGAAAGACAAAACATTAAATAAATGTAAACATCGTTGCTATATATTTATAATGATTTCGAGAAGGCGAAGCCTCGAACGTTCGTCGGCAAGAATATTCATCAGACTGTTTACGACGCGATATAATGGCAAGGCATAGCATGCAAAGTCGGAGTAGAAGTTCAGTCAGCTCTTGTGTGAAGACGAGTTGCGTGTGAAGTAAACAAATCGTGTTTGAAGATCTTTACAAGATCTACAGAGCAATTGTGTAATAATTGTTATTGTTTATCGCAAAGGGCATAACAAAGGAATAACAAATAAGCAATTGTTGTTTTTAGAATCAGTTGTGAACAGTGGCACACAAAGTTTTGCGATTAATAAAGGATTTAATTAAAATTAAAAACAAATTTTTTTTATTTCTATTTGCAATCTACGAGCTCATATTAAAACGTTTTTAAAAGGTAGAAACGTAACAATACGTACCTACTCTGCGGTTGACACTGCTTTTATGACCATTCATGCGAACGTACATGAAACTTCTCGACGCCTAGAAAAATGGTTAAATATATGGAAATAAGACAGCGGTCAATAATTTGTACACGATTTGTGCACAATTTAAATTGAAAATCTCAGAGCATATATTGTACAATTCTGTCTTAAAACTTATCTGGAGTATTACAAATGATAAACTTGGATATACACAAGGTTGTCAACATATTATCAATCAAAGAGGAAATTGGAAAATATGCTGTGTTACAGGTATTTCACTAAATCCCTTGGCTCGCTACATTTTAAAGTACCATGGTCATATTCGTCTCAGAAATAGGATCTCAACATAATGCAAAACTTCGGAAGCTGAAATTTTTCCTGGTGTTAATCAGAAATAAACTACGTCTAGATAAGAATGGATTTATGCAGAATGCATTTGGCCACCTATATTTTGCCACTCTTGTACGAGAGCTAACATTATATCAAAAGTTAGTAATCCAACTACACCAGATAGTCTTAGGAAACTATTAAACGAGACTTAAACGTTGGTGGCTCACCTAACAATTTTTCCATTTTTTATTTTTTACTCTTACACCAATTTTAATACCTTCTGAATATAAAATTTAAGTTTCTTTAAAATTTTTTCATACATAAAAACGTACCATGTAGTTTTAAAACAACCTAAAAATTTATGTTAATCCAAGTTGTTATAGAAGATGAAGACAAAGTACATGATAAAACACTTTTCATTATAAACTTAAGTATAAAAATTGTTTCGAATCTTGTTTTCAGCATTTGCGAAAAGGTTGTCGTTAAACACGAAAAGTTGTCTTGTACAATGTATGAACGTATTTAATACAAAACCAGTGAAACGGATTAATTTGTTGCTCTATATACGATGAAATGCTTAATTACACGGTGCGACTGTGAAAATACACCCGAGTAATTTCATAGTCTAAGTTATTCACTAGGTTGAGTGGAACTCAAAAATATTTTTTTATATTTCTCGAACCCTCCAAACTTGTTTTATTTGACAAAAACTGCTTCCCGTCCCGAAAGCCTTGTTTTATTTGACAAAAACTGCTTTTTTGATCTTTTCACCACAAAATTATTGATTACCAAAATATGTTGAACTATTTTAAAAAGCCAATGTTTTAGAAAGGGAAGAGATTAACCTTTAGAACGGTATACATAAACATTTTGTTCAAACTTATATCTTATAAGTTTTGATCGGGTAAACTTGGCAAATATGATTTTTTTTTCTCGTTTTTTCAAGGTGGTATTCCGTCTTTTGCAAAATTAAATTAAGAAATATAAGATATATGATGACATTCTGAAAGTGCATTATCTTGGTGAAGAGATTGACATTTCGTTTGATCAATCGGACAAAATTACAGTAGTTACTATTCAAATAGTAAAACAGTTGTGTTATATTTTTTATATATGTCATCTTATCAAAATGAATTTTCAGTTCAAAAATTTTCAGAATTTTTGATGGATCTTGATTGTTTTATCACAAATGTGTCAATTTCACGTTTGAACGACTACCAGAAAATTCGGCTGATATTTGTGTTTTTTGCAAATATTATTATTTCCATTTGCGTAAAACATAGGCCAACTTCTGGTTGTCGCTCCACATTTCCGATAAGCAATCAAAATCCCACAAAAATTCTGAAAATTTTTTAACAAAAAGTTCATTTGAAAATATTTAATATGAAAAATATAACTCGACTGTTAGACTCTTTATATAATAAGTAACGCTAATTTTTATCCGGTTTGATCAAACGAAATGTCAATCTCTTCACAAGATAATGCACTTTCAGAATGTCATTACTTATTTCGTATTTTCAATTAAAGTTTGCTACTATAAACGGACAAACTTGAAAAAATGTGAAAAAAATCGCAGATTGCAACAACGTTTACCTCATCAAACCTTCATAGATATTAAGTCAAATAAGTATGTGTATGTATTTTGATCGGGTAAACTTGGCAAATATGATTTTTTTTCTCGTTTTTTCAAGGTTGGGTATTCGTCTTTGCAAAATTAAATTAAGAAATATAAGATATATGATGACATTCTGAAAGTGCATTATCTTGTGAAGAGATTGACATTTCGTTTGATCAAATCGCTTGAAAGGTTCATCCCTCTCCTTTCCAATAAAGTTTAAATTTTGGACATTGGTTGAGAAATGTTTGTGTATCAATAAATTTCTGCTTACAGTCCAAAACAACAGTTTTTGTCAAAAAAAAAAAAACAAGTTTGGAGGGTTCCAGAAATGAACAACTTAGGCTAGGTAGTTACTCGGGTGTGTTTAATTTTTTGTATTTTATCGTATAGTGTTATTAATAATTTTTTTGTTTTTTTGTAATTATTGTTTAATACATATGCATACATGTATGTGAATAAATAATATTAACAGCTTAAATAGCAAAATATTATACAAACACATACCGTTAGTGCATATAGGAAGCATAACTTAACTAACAAATACATATGTACATATTTATTATATACAACGTTAAGAAACAAATGAAAAGAACCTTAAACGATAAAGTTTGTTCGAAGCAAATTTTCTTTCTTTTAGCGAAAACATAAACACCAGATGCAAAAGTTTCCAACTATACAAGGTGGAAATTTGATGGAACTATTTTTTGATTATTTTTTAGTTTTGTTTCTTGTTTCTTTCTAATACAGTGAACTCGTGGAAACGTGAACACTCGAAATTGTGAACGTTTTAGAAACGTGAACAAATTTATTTTTCCACAGAGTATTCTAAAACCTGAACAAAATCTGAAGGCTCTAAAAGGTGAACGCTATTTTTGTTGTTTATTCGGGGAAATCCCCGAAACTACAGTTAATAACATTAAAAGATAAAGTTGATATTCTTGAATATTTGCTAAAGGGTTATAGTGGCTTGGCCAGAAATTATGGATTTACAAAAGCAACAGTTTCTACCATTTAAAAGAAAAAAAACGGTAAATTAATAATCGTGTAAATATGACACTGAAAAGCGTAAAACATTACGGTATCTGAATTTTCAAGAACGGAAAAATCTTTATAAGTGGTTTCGTCATCAGCGAAACAGTGACTGGACTTTAGAAATTCACGATCAAATTAAAAAAATGATCGTTGTTTTAATGCCAGTGAAGGATGGCTTCAAAAATTTAAACAAAGATTTGGTGTTCGCCTCCTTAAAAGCTTTCTGCACAGCCATAACTTGTTTGACCCATTTAGGGAAAAGTTGAAAGGAAAAATGGCAGAATTCTCTCTTTCTGAAGATCAGCTTTATAATGCTAATGAATCCGGGTTATATTGGAAGCAGTTGACAGATAAAACATATGTGGCATCATTGGAGAAAAGTGCTCGTCGGGGACTCACACAAACCTAATTTACTGGTAATTGGAAAATCTAAAAGTCAACAAAGCTTCAAAAACTTTACTTGTCCAATGAATTACAAATTCTCCAAGTCAACATGAATGACTTGTAAAATATTGTAAGGCATGTTTCATCAACGCTTTTGTTTTAAATTTGGTACCCGATAACGTGAATAAACTCGAAAATGTGAACAGCCTTGGTAAAAATTAGTCATATTATCGCGAGTTCACTGTATTAGCAAATTGAATAATAATTTAAAAGGTCTTAAATTCATTCAACCTTCTTTGTCCTATAGACTGTAATTAGTAAATTATTTTTAAATTAATAAATTATTATTATTTTATAAATCACGTTAATAAAATAAGAAAGAAAATATCAAATTTCGTGGAATAAATATTAATTTTTGGCCTCTACAATCACACACTCCGTCAATTGTGTGCATTATTAAATTCTGTGTTTACTAATCGTTGGGCCAATGTATACAGGTGCTGTTAGGTTTCATTTCTTTGACTATTGATAGAATCCCGGAATTCGGTGTAATCCGGGATCCATAAATTACGTACTTGGCTATTACAGCTATTTCGCTAGGATTACAAACTATCTTTCCATCCCACCAACGGTATGTGTTTTAGAAACGAACTTTTTAACAACTTTATGTACTCCCAGTTTGTGCCAGAAGACTGCTGAAAGAAGGCGCCGTAATGTGTACACGTAACATATACTTTAAGAAAGGAAACATACGTTCCAGTTGGAATAAATAACCAAGTGGGTTCTCAACAATCTCCCATAAAATATCTTTACATGTAGGTAACTAGATGTTGTAAACTCTTTTCAAACCTTATTTCCTCATATAGAAAAAAATTCGAAGTCGGAAATGAAAGATCTTACGGATGATTACAACTGCACCTTTGAATATCGGAAACTCAAAAGTACATAAAGATGTCGATGAGCCAACAGATGATGTTCTATGATCTGAAAACATTCAAATAAATTCCTGAAAAACACTCTTTCCAATCCAATACCCTTATTCTTAACGTCTTGTACTCCATATCCACATCCTCAGCTCTCACCTCCTCAAAGAAAAACCTACGTTTAATTTATTCTTGGTACTGATTATTAAGTAATCTTGTTTTTTTTTCTAGTCTTTCAGACGTTTATAAATTGTTTAATCAATTTGGGATTGAAGAATTTATTAGTGAATAATAATAATTAGCAATGGCCATGAATTAATTTTCTTAATCAATATCGTCAAACAAATATTTATTCATTCAGAAGGTAAGACCCTCCTTTTTTAAATAATTTTAAACTTTTATAGTAAATTTGTTTGTATACATATACCTTACCTTACGATACAATATCTGATAATGATGTTTTTCAAACCTTAAACTTAGGATGTGGAATGTTACACAATTTTGTTTGGAACTGTATATGAACAAAAATATTTGTACAACAAAGTAAAATGCTTTTTGTTTATAATTTTCGAATGGATACATTGTTTTCCTTTCTTTTTTAACGAATAACCGAGATCTTCTAGGCGTATAAAATTTACAGATTACTTTGAAGGTGGTGTAATTATTAAGTTTACTTAGGTTTTTTACTTATATTGTTAAAAGCCATTTAAAAGCTCTTGAAGAAAATGTCTGGTCATCAAAACAATAAGTTTAACGATTTACTTGATGGTATATTATAATTAAAAAAATGATTTGTCGTTCTATTTAAAATTTTCAAAAACCTTTTATTTTTATAGACTCGAAGATATGCAATAAATTTTTTGTTGCTCAAATAAATACTTTATTTTGTGTTACCAACACTGCGCTAACAGTTTTATTTACGATCCCACATTTTTAAAGGTATACAATATCATGTGGAGTGGCACCGACTAAGATACGAATGACTGGCAATTTATCCTTGGCTCCGTTTATATTCCTATATTTTATTTCTAGCAATGTCATGATCTTTCCATGTGATGAATTCTTGTACTTTGGTTTTTGTTTTGTTACTATTTTCGAACCGTAAGAATTTTTTAAATTATCTTTAGTTGGCTTATTAGACGGGTTGTAATGGCAAATTATGTATGAATGATTTTGCCTTGTCAGTTTCCTTACGCCCCGCATATTAATATTTATAAGTAGGTGTTAAGGGGAATAGTTCTAGCAAGTAATTGTTTATCAGGTTGTTATTTGTTACATTTTTCTCAAACCAAATTTTTGAACAATATTAGATGACCTGTTAACTTATCAATTATTCTGCTCAGTCTTATTAATAAATATGAAAATAAAATAAAAACATTTTGATATCGAAAAAGCTGGGTTGCAATTGGGTAGTACATGTTACCGGTACTAATATTTAACATAACTAGTAATATTAAATCCTGCAATAAACACTAGCATTTAAGAAGTAAAATTTTAAAATTCTGTTTTTTAGAAGGTATTTTTAGAATACCACATATTCTGTGAAAAATTGTCTAAAATGTAGTAAAAAACTAAAAATTACCACTACAGATTTTCATTGTAGGTATGCTGATACGGAGATGATGATGTAACTAAAAAAATAACATCAAAATGGTTGTCTAAGTTTCTTGATATTAAATATGCAATTACTCTAATCTATCGATTATGTTGAAAATGTTGAAAAACACCAATAAAAAATTTTTGTGAAACTTATTATAATATGCTGGATGTACAAAGAATCACTGTCATGTGAATTAGCTCCTCAATGAATTTTGTGAAACAAGTTTCGATTTGCAATTCACTTAGCGTATGAAGAAAAGGGACGTCAAACGATGGCAAAGCTAGAATTGATA
>QOCX01001504.1:4538-19638 GCA_005959815.1 Sarcophaga bullata | reverse complement strand
CAGTTTGTGCCAGAAGACTGCTGAAAGAAGGCGCCGTAATGTGTACACGTAACATATACTTTAAGAAAGGAAACATACGTTCCAGTTGGAATAAATAACCAAGTGGGTTCTCAACAATCTCCCATAAAATATCTTTACATGTAGGTAACTAGATGTTGTAAACTCTTTTCAAAACCTTATTTCCTCATATAGAAAAAAATTCGAAGTCGGAAATGAAAGATCTTACGGATGATTACAACTGCACCTTTGAATATCGGAAACTCAAAAAGTACATAAAGATGTCGATGAGCCAACAGATGATGTTCTATGATCTGAAAACATTCAAATAAATTCCTGAAAAACACTCTTTCCAATCCAATACCCTTATTCTTAACGTCTTGTACTCCATATCCACATCCTCAGCTCTCACCTCCTCAAAGAAAAACCTACGTTTAATTTATTCTTGGTACTGATTATTAAAGTAATCTTGGTTTTTTTTCTAGTCTTTCAGACGTTTATAAATTGTTTAATCAATTTGGGATTGAAGAATTTATTAGTGAATAATAATAATTAGCAATGGCCATGAATTAATTTTCTTAATCAATATCGTCAAACAAATATTTATTCATTCAGAAGGTAAGACCCTCCTTTTTTAAATAATTTTAAACTTATTAGTAAATTTGTTTGTATACATATACCTTACCTTACGATACAATATCTGATAATGATGTTTTTCAAACCTTAAACTTAGGATGTGGAATGTTACACAATTTTGTTTGGAACTGTATATGAACAAAAAATTTGTACAACAAAGTAAAATGCTTTTTGTTTATAATTTCGAATGGATACATTGTTTCCTTTCTTTTTTAACAATAACCGAGATCTTCTAGGCGTATAAAATTTACAGATTACTTTGAAGGTGGTGTAATTATTAAGTTTACTTAGGTTTTTTACTTATATTGTTAAAGCCATTTAAAAGCTCTTGAAGAAAATGTCTGGTCATCAAAACAATAAGTTTAACGATTTACTTGATGGTATATTATAATTAAAAAAATGATTTGTCGTTCTATTTAAAATTTTCAAAAACCTTTTATTTTTATAGACTCGAAGATATGCAATAAATTTTTTGTTGCTCAAATAAATACTTTATTTTGTGTTACCAACACTGCGCTAACAGTTTATTTTACGATCCCACATTTTTAAAGATATACAATATCATGTTGAGTTGCACCGACTAAGATACGAATGACTGGCAATTTATCCTTGGCTCCGTTTATATTCCTATATTTTATTTCTAGCAATGTCATGATCTTTCCATTGGATGAATTCTTGTACTTTGGTTTTGTTTTGTTACTATTTTCGAACCGTAAGAATTTTATTAATTATCTTTAGTTGGCTTATTAGACGGGTGTAATGGCAAATTATGTATGAATGATTTTGCCTTGTCAGTTTCCTTACGCCCCGCATATTAATATTTATAAGTAGTGGTTAAGGGGAATAGTTCTAGCAAGTAATGGTTTATCAGGTTGTTATTTGTTACATTTTCTCAAACCCAAATTTTTGAACAATATTAGATGACCTGTTAACTTATCAATTATTCTGCTCAGTCTTATTAATAAATATGAAAATAAAATAAAAAAATTTTGATATCGAAAAAGCTGGGTTGCAATTGGGTAGTACATGTTACCGGTACTAATATTTAACTAACTAGTAATATTAAATCCTGCAATAAACACTAGCATTTAAGAAGTAAAATTTAAAATTCTGTTTTTTTAGAAGGTATTTTTAGAATACCACATATTCTGTGAAAAAATTGTCTAAAATGTAGTAAAAAACTAAAAATTACCACTACAGATTTTCATTGTAGGTATGCTGATACGGAGATGATGATTGTACTAAAAAAAATAACATCAAAATGGTTGTCTAAGTTTCTTGATATTAAATATGCAATTACTCTAATCTATCGATTATGTTGAAAATGTTGAAAAACACCAATAAAAAATTTTTGTGAAACTTATTATAATATGCTGGATGTACAAGAATCACTGTCATGTGAATTAGCTCCTCAATGAATTTTGTGAAACAAGTTTCGATTTGCAATTCACTTAGCGTATGAAGAAAAGGGACGTCAAACGATGGCAAAGCTAGAATTGATACCAAAAATGGCAATGCTGTGTGCCTGTAACCTTTTCAAAGCATTTATTTCAATTTTGGCACGGAAAAGCTTCCGAAAAAAATTCAGAGATCTTAATTTTGAAATTATGATGCGTCCACATTTTGCATTATTATTTTTTGTAATATACATAGATCTCTCTTAATATAGAAAATTAATGTTCCACTTCAGTTTATAACACGATCTGTTTTGAGCCCTCATCCAAGATTTTTATAATTTGTTTATATCTTCTAAATATACAATCTAATGAGTTGATTTCATTTTACCGACTACAGTTGTACTCCGAACTTCTACTTTTTACTACTTTTATTACAGACATAATGTAAAGTAAAAATGGTGATCTGCCAATCTTATATAAAAACATTCAATGACGCCAAAACAAAATGTTAAGTAAAATGACAGCAGCAACGTAGTACCTCCACGCCTTAGAAATCAAGCGAGACAAAATATTCAGAAATATGATTTGGTTTAACTCTTATCCATATCATCTTGGACTACCTTGAACACGTTCTTGTAAAATAGAGCTTTATCGCATAATAAATGTTTCCAAGTACAAGTAGATGCGATAACTGAAGACTGCTGATGACAGCAGTACTATTGTGCTTTCAACTAAAAGGCTGTAAATTCAATATTGCAAGAACCGTATACGCAAATACAAAAAGTGGAGTTTAGTACCTGTCATCCAACCGAATACATTTCATGCTGGTTATAATGTGTTTCACCACCAATAACAACACCTGAAATACAAACAGTCATGCACTTTAGGCAACTACAAAAAAAAAGATGGAAAATGAAATGAAAACGACCAACCGCTATATAAAGTGTAAACTACACAATGTAATGTACATAGTTTCGAAATTTTTTACTCACTTATGCAAATTCAAATTTTGTCGTATACGTGCTATAATTTTAATACATGTGAGACGCAGTGTCTTGTGGGGCTGAGGTGTTTGGCACCATTTGTATTTGTATGTGCCGCAAGGCAATATGCTTATTCACTAACATCTCAATCTATTTCATTTTTCAATAGAAGAAAAATCGTTGGAAATCGTTACAAAAGATACTATTTGATTGAGATTCAATTGCCGTTAAAATATCTGTTGTCTTGCTAACTGCAGATTTTTTATTTTGCTTCCCTTTAGAGAGTTGTAAATATAGTATATGGTTGGCTGAACGAATAGCTTAGTTCAATAGGAGTAACGGTTCACTTTAAATGATTGGTAGCGTGATATGTTGTATTACAATTTAAATTATTTGTATTGTAAGTCAGTTTTCAATGAGCTTTCACTTTTTATACAATTACTTTGGAAAATATGCTGGTAGTAAATCATATATACTAAAATATAACGTTTTATATTTACAAAACTACAAATAGTTTTAGCATTTAGCGGGAAGCTCCGGAAAGAACCCTAATATGCATAAATATGTACATGATAGAAAATTATTAAAATTTAAAATTTAGTAGTATTCTTCATTCGTATAAAAATGTGTTTTTTCTTTAATTATTTTTTAGAATATGACCTCAATCCGATACAAAAAAGGGAGCTAAGTTAGAGCTTAAGACAAATTTTAAAAAAACGTAAAGGAATAAGAAAAGAAATAATGACAGGAACTAAGATAATAACCTTTAAATCTACAATTATAAACAAAAGCTAGAAAAAACAAAAACGATGAACTTGTTTACAAATTAGCAATGATAAACAAGTAAGTAAAAATACAACTACAAGAATAAGTGTAAACAAAATACACAAACAAAACACGAAGGCAACAACAAGTAAACAAGAATAAATGTAAACAACGATGTTTACATTACGGAGTTCTCGAGTGGCGAAGCTATGAACTCCGCTTTAAGAACATTTATTCCTGAACTGTTTACGTTGCTATATAAAAGGCAAGACAAAGCAGGCAGAGAGTCCAGAAAAGTTCAGTCAGTCTTATGTGAAAACGCTGTATGTAATAAATTAATAATTATTTAGTTAAATTTATTTCATAAAGTGTACTGTATTTTTTATTATTATTTCTAATAATATGTTAATGTATTGTATTGTGCCATTCATGAGATTTGCAAAACAAAAAATAAGGGTCAAATAATTTTACTGATATACGATGTAAGAGTCAGTTAGTTACTCCAATCGGTAACAAGGGCCTTCCTCAAATTGACCTTCCAAAGCAAACAAGGTGGTCATCTTCGACGACTTCCGTAAACCCCGCATCAAATAACCGTCTCGCCAGCATCATTTTCCATTCGAACGACATGGCCAAGAGCGCAGCCGCTGGATATTAATACGCTGCACAACGTCTATGTCGTTTAGGCGCTCATCAGGTCGTTGTTCGATCAGATGCGGAAATCATCGCCAACTCGCGCTGAATCTAAGGCATTACCTAGAACTTTTCCATGCTTTTATACCATAAAGTAGCACAGGCAGGATGAGCATCTTGTAGAGTATTAGCTTTGTCTTAAAAAAGGATCAGCAGATACCCTTCAATTGCAGATATCCCTCATTTGCCCCTGAGACCATAGTAGCACCTGTTGCCAAGGGCCAACCTACGTTGACTGAGCTGCAGGAGTTGCTTAACGTCGTTCTGCATAGCCTCATAATCTTCTCAGGTATGCTGCCTTACATTCGACAAAAATCTTGTGTTCTTCGACTTATTTTTCGTGGTCCTTACCCAGGGTTCGACATTNTGTCAAGGTCTGGTCGATGGTGGACTTGTCGGGTCTGAAACCGCACTGATAATTGCTTTTTGCTCACACACTATACTCTTAAAACCAAAACAGTTGTTTGTTGTTTGTGTTTATTGTATTGTTTTATTCTTTTGCAATATTTGTTGTAACCAGAAGTGCTGTGAGTAAATAGAAGAACAACAATGCGTGCGTCTAGTGAACAATTCACTAAAATTGCCATATCTTTAGAACACTTTCATCAATCTCGGTTAAACGGCTACCAGTATACCGTCGCCACCACCACCATCAACTTACTCGCCAACTCTTTAAGGGGGAAAAAGCATTTTCTCTCTAACCTAGGTCAGCCTAATTCTAAAAAATTTTTGACCCATTTTTCCGAGATATTCATTTGAAACTTCTATGTACAGCATTCATCAAAGAAATCATTCGTGTGCGATCACACTAAAATAAATATAGTAAGTGGACTGAAAAACATAAACAAGACATACATACATAATTGGCCATTACAACTCTTCAGTCAGGATTACGGCCTAGCTTCTCACACCACTTATGTTGTGTGTATTAATTTTATATATGACTGGCGAGAGCTACAGTTTAAAGTCGACTCCGAACGACAGATGGTTTGTGAAACTGTTCATGGCAATTTTATTTACTACTCTCAGAGTGTTTGCCAGAAATCTGCTGAGAGGAAGTCGTCATATTATTTTTTTCTATTTTGTTTTTGATGTCTGACCGGGGATTCAAATCCTGGCCTTTCGTCTAATGAGCAAACACACTACCTACTAGACTAAGGCGACTACAATGAACACAAAAAAAACATAAAAAAGTGCTGTGCAGTGAAACCTGAAATAAAATTGAATTGCAATAAGGACGATCTCTATAAGCCTGTCCAATGTTCAGATCTATGTAAAGATAAAATGGAAAAGCCGGTGAAATTACCTAGATCATAAAGTATGTCTGCGAAATTTTAAGAGATTTGGATGTTTGAATATAGAAGTACATTTTGAGAGAGAAAATCATGATGTTGTCAGAAGATAATAGAAGTTTAGATAAGTGAGTTGAAATATACAGGAGAGAACAGAAGTTTATAAAAGAGAATTAATGGAAGAACATTGAAGTTTATAGAAGAACATAGAAACTTTGCCGAAATATTTTTTTTCCTTTTAACCTATAATCCTAGAAAATATTTTATGAAGATTTTGAAAATTATATTCATTTGAAACTATTTAAAATTATTATTACTTTATATTACTTTGAAATATATGCAATTGAATTTGTGTTTTATAATTCATTTATTGTACTTTTATTTAGAATTTTTATTTGATTTTGTATTGTAAACCAAATGGAACTGTTGACATTTTTGCAGGAATTAAAGGTTTACAAAACGGACGGAATGAAGATAATTTTACAGGCACGTATAATAGAACACTATCAAAATTTTAACAATAGGGCCGATGCAGATTCCGAGTATGGCGAAGCGGCTTCAGTTGTCCGGCAGATTAATGTTACAGAACAGTCTGGATTAACATTTTCTTTAAGGGACATAGAAGATACAATCTCGAAACTTTCAGGCGAGGGTCAGCCTGGGATAGACCAGTGGCTCCAAGACTTTGAAGATTGCGCATATACAGTGAAATGGAATGACTTGCAGAAATATCAGTATCAATGAGTTAAGGGACAAAATTTCGATATACGAAAAGATTCGTTCGTCGAGAACATCAAACTTGAGAGCATCACATAGAAATTTATTTATAAAAACAGTGATGAAGACGCAGACTACAGATGAAAGACGATGTTTCAAGTGCGGTGATATGGGACATTTGTAAAACAGTTGCACTAGTGTCGGAATAAAATGTTTTAAATGCCAGCGTTTTGGACACAAATCATTTCAGTGTGATGTGGAACCGAAAAAGGAAAATATCTCAATAAAATATGTTAACACCGGAAATAAGAGAAATATTCATACACTATTTAAAGATATCACCCCTCCATCTGGCCGAATTTTCAAGGATGTCGAGATTATGGGAAAAACTGTTTCAGCTTTTGTGGATACTGGCAGTGATATAAGCGCTATCCGTTATGATGCATTTCATAATATAGAGAGAGATAGATCTCAGGAGATGAGTATGAAAACAGATTAGTAGGTAATAAGGTGGAAGAGAATTACGTCGATGCGTGATTTTATGCTGTTTCGTGACATGTAAGAAGATATTGATTTTGATCTGGATGTAACATTTCAAGTTGTCCAGTGAAGGTGATATTTTGTATTCAATTGTGCTGGGAAGTGATATTTTTGAAAAGGTCGATATGCTGGAATACTTGCTGCGTTGGATAATGGGAAGATTAGCTCAGTGGGGGAGTTTAGTAATATTCTACATAACGTTTCTGAACACTCTATTGAGGATCGACTGGGTACAGAACATCTCAGGGAGAATATTAAAGTAGAAATAGATGAATTAATTAGGACCTACAGACCGATTAGACCCCAGAATTAGCCGGTGAAAATGAATATTGTATTAAGTGACAATATTCCGGTAGCACATAGGCCAAAAATAATGTCTTATACAGAACAGCTTGTAGTACAGTACCAATTAGAAGAATGGTTAAAAGACGGCATAATTCAGCCAAGTTACTCGGAGTATGCTGCACCAATAGTTCTGGTATCCAAGAAAGATAGTCTTTGTTGTGATTATCGTAAACTTAATTTCAAGATCGTGCGTGATAATTTTCCAATGGCTGTTATAGATGATATGGTGCAAAAGCTTCAAGCCGCAAAAGTGTATACTACATTAGACTTAAGAATTTGATTCTTTCATAACAGTAGAGCCGGTAGTATACAGCTTATGTAACACATAATGGAGTATACGAATTCTTGTATGTACTATTCGGTATTTCGAATTTTCCTGCAGTGTTCTGTAGGTATATAACATCGGTTCTTAAAGATCTTATCAAAGATGGTATTTTATTGATTTACATGGACGTTATAATTATTCCTTCTGAGAATGAAGAGGAAGGAATCACGAAGCTCCAAAAGGTATTGGAAGTCGCGAGTATGAATGGACTGGAAAATGTCAATTTTGGAGGAAGAAGATTAATTTCTTGGGATACATAATAGAAAATTCTATGATAAAACCTTCAGAGGAAAAAACTAAAACTGTGTCCGCATATCCGTTGCCACTTAATCAAAAGTCGCTCCAGAGATTTTTGGGATTAACTTCATATTTCCGTCGATTCATACCTGATTATGCTATAATAGCGAAGCCATTGTTGGAGCTTTTAAGGAAGAATGTGCAATTTGGCAGAATGAAATTATAACATTTGAACAATTAAGAAATTCATTAGTTACTCCACCCGTACTCAAATTATTTAATCCATAGGCAACGACTGAAATCCACACCGATGTAAGCATGTATGGCTGTGCTACTACAATAGAATACGTGAGTGGGAAAGCAAGATCAGCAGAGCAAATATATCATTCATACAAGCTAGAAGTATTGGCTGTTATTGAGGCATTGAAGTGGAGGATTTATGTAATGGGATTGATTGACGCATCATTCGGGCCGAATGTGGGATCGCACTTAAAAGAGGATAAGCGATCTCGTAGGGTTAAAAAGAAAATGAACTAAATTAGTAAGCGGACTGGAAAACATAACATGATAAAAAAAAAATAATTGGAAAAAAAAAATAGTTTTCACAAAAAAAAAACAATTAGATTATTATATTTGGCAGCCGAACAACACGGTTCCATTTCGTAAATAAAATAAATTGTTTTAAAATTTTAATTTAATAAATAAATTTTATTAAATCTAAAAATATAAATTTAAAATCCAGAAATATTTTATTGAATCCTACATACATACGAATTTTTATTTGCGTAAGAACAATAAGTTCCTTATTTGTATTCAAGTCACAAAATTTAGCAATACTAGCTTATAACTGAAACACATAACCTTTATTTATGCACACTCCGTTCAGCAAACACACAGGAACTTGCACCAGCAGTTGTAACTGTGCAGGTCTTTATTCTAAATACAGATTGCGAAATTGATTTTCGTGGTAATATATAAGATAATTTCTCTTGTCTGATCCTGATCATACCAATTATAATTATATAATTATAGCACTATGTGCCATCTAAATTAACAATAACAATAAATGTCGAAATAACTGGAATATAAAGATTTTATTTATTTTTCTTAGAATTTCCTTTATAACCAAGTTAAAAAACATATGATTAAAAAAAAATTATTTTTCATTGCCACATTTGCTAAAGTTAAAAATAAATGAATTGCTTTTTAATTCGTCTATTAACACATTTTGATTTCAATGATAACTGTTCAGTGTAAAGGATCACAAAAAATACTAGCATATAAATTTAATTTGAACTCAACGCGAATTGCAATAACTTGGTAAAGATATGGGCACGGAGTTAGTTATTTCAAATCAATATAAAAATTATTAAATGTGTAAAGAATTATTTAGAAATGCTAGAATTGCTTGCCACACCATAGTTTTACTTCCAATGTGCAGTAAAAAATAAAAAAATTATTTCATCATCTTAAAATGTAAGCTAAAATGTGGTAAATGCAGAAATTTGAATGCAAATAAAATCTGGTGTTTAAAATTTTTGTGGCCCTAAATTCATTAAATATTTAATGAGTGAAACGAAATATTAAGCTGGTGAATAAGGTGACAGCTTTAGTCCCTTTACTGAGAGATTGCATAGTCATTCTTTCCACAAAATAATCAAAAACATTTTTATTTCAACGGACAATTTTCATCCAAAATGCATAATTTGTATAGAGCTGTCCAGGCAGACGACGGACAACTTGTAGTACGTTTAAAGTTTCTAAAAAAATTTGGTTTTTTATTTTATACAAATTTCTTTTTTCTCTCAGATTTAACATTCTTTGCCTCCTTGTCAACTTTTCTTCCTAAGTAATCTGCTTAGCACAATATCTTTGTATAGGTTCTTTTTTAAGCACTGTCTAGTTGAACTAAATATATGCGAGATATCATTAAAATATTTTAATTGTTTGATGGATACTTTGTGAGAATATTTGACACGTCTTTTCTGGGTAGAGCTCAATTGAAGTGTCCAATTTTCCATTATTACGGACCATAAATCAGACGAACTCGACCATTAAGTTACCACTGCGCTTTGTGACTTATAAAAACCTCATAAGAAGTCAAATAGCACGATTTCGGTAGTCAATTTGCATAATTTCTACGTGAGATGACTGTACCCACAAACAATTCGGCTGTGAATTTTTGACGTGTACGGCAGTGAATTTCTATACGGAAACTTTCTAAAGTGTTTGAGTGTGCATTTTTGAGTTTTTTTATGTGCGGACTATTTTGTTATGTGCCTTTAATTTTTACTTGCATTTAGCAAAAGCAAAACACAAGTTGCTGTTCTATAAATAGAAACAAATTACGGTAGTGGTGAGTTGCTTGTGTTTTATTAATTGATTAGAGGTTGTGTGTATCGAGTAGGTTTTGGTGAATATTCTATTCGGTGTGGTTGGTGAGTTAAATTAGCGGTTATTTTTTAATCTTATTTAAGTACTGAATTTGAGTGAATATATATATTATCGTTGAGGATGCCGCCCGCTGGCAAAGAGCGATGTAAGGCGAAGGGGGACACATCCGATTCTACTACGGAGGCAGACGGATGGTATGGGTCCTCCTTCTGCGGTTTTGGGCGGTCGAGCAGAAGTTAATAGCACTTGTTCCGAGGTTACCGAGGATGAAACGGTAAGAGATTCAAGCCGGAATCGCCGAAAAAGGGTGAAGAAGTCGCCGCGGTTGCGTCTCCGAAGCGAATCTGAGCCGGTATTAGAGGGTGTATATGGTGTAGTCGGTGGTAGTGGGGTGACTGTAGAGAGAATGAAGGCCATGACCAACAGTTTGTTGTTGGTGGCCTTCGATCACGAAGTGGAGTCGTCCGTTACGAGATTGGTTGTAGAGCATGCGGAGCACTATGAGGAAATGTTGATGGCGCTCGTTGCAGAGAACGGTGGCTGCGGTGGTTAAGGGAAAGAGCAGTTGCAGGGAGCTTTCCAAGGAGGTAGTGGAGGAGGTTGGCCCAACCCTTGGAGTAAGGGTCCATGAGTTGCGGCCATCTCTGGACGATGGCGCGGTGATCAGGATGCCCTCTGTCGTTGAGAGGGAGCCTATCGTGTCGAACCGCAAGTTCCAGGAAGTCGGGCTCGAGCTGTCCGTTGAAGATAAACTCGGTCCGCGTGTGGTTATACATAAGGTTCATCCGGAGATTCAGATTGATGATTTTATGAAGGATCTCTACAAGATGAAACTAAAGGAGCGTATGTCGCACGAGACGTTTGACCGGAGCGTTGGGCTAGTTGGTGGTCCGTGGAAGCCTGACTTAGGGCCTGTCAACGTTGTCTTCGAGGGCACCAATAAGGTCACGTCGACCCTATTGGGAGTTGGCAGGTGCTACATAAAGTGATTCAGTTTCATGTGCGCGAGTGCGATTCTGTCGTCGGATATTTTAAGTGACTCGGTTTCGACTATCGCGAGCAGCACTGCCGGTTCAAAGACGACGTATGTCGTCGTTGCGGGCAAATGAACCATCTCCCGTCGCGCTGCGTCAATGTACACAACGCTGCCGCAATTGTGCGCTGAAGGGCATACCGTCGGGCCACTTAATGTTATCATCATCGTTATCGAATTTGGTACTCACGTATGGTGAGGTAGTAATGCATTTCGAAGGGCTTCATCAGTGTGCGTGGGATCGCTGATTGTTTCCACCCGTGCTTTGACCACCGTGGGGTATGCCGTCATGGCGAAATTCACGTTAANNCCTGGACTAATGTACCCACAAACCGCTAGAGTAGAATAAACATGAGCTCCAAGTGGCATTGCGCCGTCCTGTTGAAACCACGCGCGTTTAGTGTACATACATACATAATTGGCCATTACAACCCTTCAGTCAGGATTACGACCTAGCTTCTCACACCACTTATGTTGTGTGTGTTAATTTTATACATGAGTGGCGGGACCTACAGTTTAAAGTCGACTCCAAACGACAGATTTTTTTGAGAAGCTTTTCATGGCAATTTTATTTACTCTCAGAGTTTTTGCCAAATATCTGTTGAGAGAAAGTCGCCGAGGAAATATATTTTTCATTTGCCATATTTTCTTTCTCTTTGTCTTATTATTTCGATGATAGATGAAGTTATTTTCATTACTAGCCTTTGGGTTATTCTTTTAAAGTCTGTTTGTTTTTTTGTGATATTTTAGGGTTATTTGGGGTTTATTTAATGTAATTAGTTTTCGTTATTCATCGTTAGTCATTTAACTGCCTGAATGGCTATCAAAATTTTCTTAAATAACAAGTTAGTCTGGCTCTTGTAGTATGGATTTATTGCCTGAATAATGGGGGACATTAACTTGATGATTGTATGAATTTGTATATTGTTTTTAATTACGTTTATTTTTGTTAATTTTACTTGCTTATATATAAAACAAATAGAATGTGTTTAAAGAGCCTTTAACAACAATTTAATTTCTGTGAAACTTTTTTTAAATCTAACATCAAGGCAAAGTCATTTATTATGCTGTTAAAAAGTATGTGCGCAGTAAAATTTCTAAAGGATTTGTAGAGAATTTAAAGATTAAACACTTTTTTAATGGTAAGGCTTAAAAATTTAAATTTGTAAGAAAAAGAGCTTAAAAACATTTTTATTACTGCTCTCAATTATAATGAAATCAATATAAAAACATCAGGTCTTATAGTGTTTAGATATTGAATATAGTTTTACAGTTTATGTTTTTTTATTTTTAAATTTGTAATGAATCTATTTCATATTTGTGACGCTATTGCAAAATAAAATACTAAATGTATTCCAAATTAGATAGATATATTAATATATATACATATATATACAGTGGCTCAAACGTATAATTGGACGCTAGGTATAAAATTATTCAACTGATAATTTTTCCACTTTAATGGAAAATTTTTTTCAAATATTGAATATTTGATACGGATTTATGCGTAATTAAAACAGCTTTTAAATAATGTATAACACTTAGCTTTTAGATTTATAAATACTTCTAAAAAAAAGGGAGAAAAAATGTTGTTATGTTTTTACTTTTAAAAACGTTTGAAATATGAGTTCGTAAACTACAAATAAAATAAAATAAAATTATGTTTCACCAACTTGTGTGTTCAAACTGGTTCTAACAACAACAATTGCTTTTTTGTTATTCATTTGTTTATGCCCTTTGCGATAAACAACACAATTACGACACAATTGTTCTGTAGCTCTTTGTAACGGAGATCTTCAAACCGCGATTGGTTTACTTCACACGCAACGCGTCTTCACACAAGACTGACTAAACTTACTGCATGCTTTTTGGCTGAACTCCGACTTTACATGCTTTGGCTTGCCTTTTATATAGCGAAGTAAACAGTCTGATGAATGTTCTCGTAGACGAAGGTCCTAGTCTTCGCCTTCACGAGATTTCTGTGAATGTTGTTTATATTCATACATGTTTTCTTTTTTAAAGTCCGTTGTTTTGTTTTCGTAGCTTTTGTTTAACATATTAATGTTAAACGACGTTACACCATTTCCATTTTCGTAACAATATTAACGAATTTCATATCAAACGCATAATTGGACAGTCAAAAAAAAAACGCTATTTTAACACTTGGAACCNAACACTTGGAACCAAAACCTTTTACTTTTTCCAAATGTAGAGGCATCGGCGGCACGAGATGGGCATAATATTCCGGGGTTATGTTATTCAATTCTCCCCTAATACTTTGTTTTAACTACTCCACAGTGCTGATACTAGTTTTATAAAGCTTATGGTCAAGTTTTTCCCAAACAAAATCAATAATGTTGAGATCAGGGGCCTCTGAAGGTGTCTGAAGTAGTTTTGAAAACAACGTAGTTTGAATCGTTGTCCTGGTAGATACAAATGTGTCCAACATATTAAAATTTTCGGCACTTTTCTTCATATTTCGTTTTAAATATTATTAGAATGTATTGGAATGGATCCATTTTACTGTCTATATAATGAACGTACATACTCCTGCACTGGAAAAACATCACCCCGTATCGGTGCTATACTCCCCTATGCCCGAAAATATCATGAGTATCGTTGTATAAAAATGTAAAAGAAAGCGTGGTGTACGTCGAAGTTACAAAAATTGTTTTCGAATAGCTGATTGAATTTAGAAATAAATTGACAGTTCATTTTTTGACAAATGATACGTAAAAACGGAATAAAGTTAAAAAAATTAATATAACAAATATTTTTTTTAAATTTATCCGAAAATGTTAAATTGTATGTGAGACGCAGTTCGATGTCAATCTTTATTTTGCAATTTTCGGGTTATACGTCGCGTAATCAATTAGTAGCGATAAAGCAAAAATCCTTTAAAACGTACATTTGACATAAATTTTTTAACCCAAGGTTCTAATATTCGTTTGATCTCTTCTCTTTATAACCAGTTTTTTTAGAAAATGAATGATTGCAAGAGTTTTCAATAAGCAGTTGTGTTATCGAAAATGTTTCAATGTTTCTATAAAAACAACTTGGAAAAAATTTTAACTTACATAAACGTTATAAACATTGTTGTTCGTGTATACAATTTAGTTGACATATTGTTATTTATTTTTTATTGAAATTTGGTTGTTACGTCGACTTTTTTTATTATAAGATCTCAAAATCCCCTCAGAAGTTTTGCCATATCGCCATGAATACACAACAAACTAAAAGGGCTAACAAATCATTGAGCAGTTTGAGGCAGTTTAAGTTCTACTAATTCACTTAGAATAATAACTGCTTGGTGAGCTGTATGGGTCGGTGGCGTGAGTGGGTAATACTCCTTCGGGAACGATAAAAATCGAAACGTAACAGTGAATAAGTCATTTAGTGTGCAATTATTACTGACTTTTTTTAGCCAAATAGAAGAATTGGTCTTGGTTGACATCCGATGTCAACAGGATAGTGAAACATTACGAAGATTGGTCAATAAACCCGCGATTTTTTGAATGAAACAAATTATTTTCATCAAAAATAATTTTGTTTTAATCTGTTTTGAGCTTTGTACGCTTTATACATCATTCTTTAAAATATTTTTTCTTAATTCCAAAATAAGTACTAGATGATGCGGTGAAGCAACTGTATGGATTTCTGACATTTATTCATGACATTTGATCGTATGCATTTTCTGTTTTAAAACAGGGGATTGTCCGCTATTAATATCTGCCAAAACAAAAAAA
>QOCX01001503.1:4836-33234 GCA_005959815.1 Sarcophaga bullata | reverse complement strand
AAATAAGAGTAGAGATCAGTTTATCCGTGTACGTACGTCGTACTATGCTGAATAAGGCGAGTTTCTTAAATAAATAAAATTAGTTTCTCCACTCATTTAACATGCTAAATTATCGTGGTGGTCCATCATCCGTGTAATACTCTATTGACGCTCTAGTGTTTTATTTAATGCTTATAAACAAATTATTGGAATAGAACTCAAGATGGAAAATTATCCTACTTAAACCGGACGGCACACGTTAAACCAGTCCCAATCAACATTGTTGTCACAGACATTGTCGGTCGACAACGCCATCAATAATCATTCGATCCGGCAGTAAGTTGATTTACCATTTTCTTCGTATTTTTCGATAGGAATTAAGAAAAAATTCTAATTTCTTCTTGTTGTTGTTTTTAGTTCGATGAGAATTGCAGAGTGCTTGCAAACTCATGCTTGATATTCCAAGATAAAGTCTCTATTCCACAAAAATATCGTGTGGCCACGTGAAGCCTATCGAGGGGACTCAACAGAAGCACAAACTACAGGCTGCATTATCTTTGTTTTTTTTTTTTGTAATTTTTTTTCTTAAATTTTGTTTTTTTTTTTCATTGCTTTTTTGTTCAAACAAAACGACCATCGAGCGATCACAAACGACAATCATCCAACTCCATATAACATAAGAAAGCGTAAAGATAAATGGAATAAATCTAGAAACAAACTTGATCCATGTAGCTCCAACAAATGCTCATCTGGTTGGTTCTTATTTCAATATCCCTCTTGCTCGCTTGTTGACCTTGGCATGTCAGAGCTCTTGTAAACTCTTGTGCTTCTCTGCCAAGAAAAACCATAAAAACACAAAGACAAAAAAAAAAAAGGAAAACTAACAGGGGTGACGTTAGCATTCCTATGCACTCTCATTCTCGGCTAAGTGATTAGATCAGTGCTACGCCACAGAGAGTGATGGAGAGAGTAGCAGAATGAGATAGAGGAAAACACGAAAAACCTATGATATAAAAATGAGATTAAACAACATGACAACAATTTGGCCCAATTACCCTGGGTACACTGTTACAGACTCTATCTTTTCCTGGCTTGTAGGAATGAACAAACTCACTACACAATACATGATAAGGAGTAGCAAAAAAAATAAAAAAAACTGAAACAAATTACAACAACACTCGGCTAAAATAACAATGTTAGATCAATCAAACGATACAGCTAATGATCGATAACATCATTAGTGTCCTTTATAGGATAAACAATGATACATTTTCTTATTTTTGTGCCCTTTTAAATGTTAAAGTAACTAAAGCACCCTACGTGTAGTAAATTTTGTTGAATGGATACGCTTAAGTCACTATTAAGACACTGCAGTCTTCCGCTATTTCCCTAGTTTCGGAATCACAAGGAGCTTCTGATGAAGTACGTCTGGCTACCATGGTCAATACGTTACAGTTTCTCCATATCATGAGATTATTTTTCCTCCGACAAAGTGCAGGTAAAGTACAGTCTCCTGCGCAGAAATCATTTACAAAGTGGCACACGCATGCCCGTGATCAACCGGACTACCATACTGAGGTGACTTCTTTAGGGCAGTATTGAACCTTTCTGAGCATATTCTAAGCCATCTTCTATTGTTGACGGAATCGATAGCCACATTGTAAATTATTAGTTCGCAGCTCTCTTAGAGGGATTCGAGAATTCATGGGGTTCCGATGGTTGCGTCAGAACATCAACAAAATTGTCCAATGTAGGATGATAGCAATCCACATGAGGTCTAATGGCTCTCGAAAAAGTTAGTGTTACTGTGTGGATTTTAGGGCTGGTGGAGTCATCGAAGTCGCCCTAGCAAAACGAAATTTGAATATTTCTTCGGCTACTACCACTCAGCAGATTTCTGGCAAAAATTCTGAGAGTAAATAAAAATTGCCAAGAAAATTTCTTCAAAAAAAAAAAAAAAAAAAAATGTTTGTTCGGATTTGACTTTATATTGCCAGGTTCCCGCCGTCATTATGAAAAATATTTACACACACAATGAAAGTGTTATGAAAAGGCTAGATACGTATTCTTTTACCTTAGGTTTGTAATGACCATTTGCGTATGTAATATTTCTTTGAGAACGGACGTTGCGCCAACAAAAGATCGATTAATTATCAACTTCTTTTCGCTAAATTGAAAACTCTGGACACTACTACACCCGTGGTTTCAACAGGACGGCGGCAATTTACCACACAGACCAGAATCACTGGGCTGGTACCAATTGGCTCGTTAAAGTTAATGTGGGATTTTCTTTTATATACGAATGGAATTCCATGCACAGCAGTCTTTAAGGTTAACATAAGCAATGTTGAGTCATGACAAAATCGTATTACTCTGATACGCTTCCACGTAGATAAGTCATGCCGGACATGTAATCTATATTCTGTTTCACCATTAATGGCATAAATAGGACTAATAGGGCACTTTTCTAGCATTACTAGTTGGTTATGGTGGACACTCATCTTCTCTTTTAAAATCGTGCGGTTCACTAAGGATTTAATTTCAAGTTTTCAACCTTGTGTATGAATGCACTCTAAACTCTGTACCAATCAACATGCAGTTTTTATAAGCCGACATGGAATTCAAATGTAGTCCATGAATAACCATCTCTTTTATTCTTAACAGAAAAATGTAGAGTGTAGCAGTGCTTCTGCTTAAGACAGGTGGCCTTAAATGGACAGATAAGGCGTATACAAAGGAAGACTTTTCAAAATTGTTATTCCGAAATTCTCTTTCGAGATTCATTACGTATGTAAAAACCCTTAAAGTTTTCTGAAACTTTGTATTTTAATTGTGCATGTTGTTACATTTTCGACTCTTCTGTTGCGAATCATGTTACAATATATTGTTGTTCGTTGTTGTGTGTTGTTGTCTTATGTTGGTCAATTTCTTTTGTCACGTTCCTGGTCAGTTACTTACATGGTATTACACCATTGTCTCCGTTTTTTATTTCCTCTTCATTTCATTTTTATTTAAATTTTATTTCTCTTTAAATGTTATTGTCTCTCCAATGCACTCTGTCAACTGCTCTCTCTCTCCCCTCCCTCTCCCTCTCTGTGAGTCTCTTATTGTTATGTTTGGTTTTGCTTTGCCAAGAAGTTGTTGCCATTATTTAGAGACGAGACGAGACGAGATGGGTTTCCATGTATCCATCGGAATTAAATCACCGGCTGGGGTAAAAAAACAATTTCCCCGAATGTTGTTTGTCCAATTATTAACAACAATAGAAATATGTTTTTCAAATAAATTACGAACGTTTGTAGTGTACAATACAAAAAAAGAATTGAAGAAAATTCAGATTAAAATTTAAATGCTTTTTTTAAGATGTTTTCTCGTTTAGAGGATTGAAATGATTAATCATTATTACATGGTCCACCAAAGTGGGATTCATACAGAAAAATTCTCGATTTTTCTTCCAATTAAGCATGAATTTGTTTAAATTTATAAAAGAAATTAAAATTAAAGAATATTAAGCGAGTATTTAAACATCTTCCACTGTAATATAAACATTTTGGATTCTTTGCTGCTTACGTTGTTTTCATTGTCAGATTTATTTTTCTATTTAGGAAATTAAAAAAAAGGAAAAGGAAAAAGTTTTAACAAGAAAATTTGTTCAAAGTTATACGTTAGAAAAAGTTTTTATAATCCTTAAACAAATACTTAAAGAAGTTACAACCATAAACCATTTCACACTGTGGCAGTCTATTGGAAGAGAAAGTATTTTTAAGATTTTTTTCTTTTTCTTCTTTATACAATAAATTCTTTTAAAGCTAACAATTGCGTTTGATCCATACAGTTGTGTCCATTAGATGGACTTTTATTGTCTTGCAGGCCAGGCGCAACTGGGAAAGTTTTTCAGCCTCTCGGCGTTTCTGGTAAAAGGAATTAAGGTCAGTTGCCAATTGCTGTGGTTTTTAAACAAAATTTTTAAAGTTATAAGCTACAATCAATATAGATGCCGTAATCTAGTAGGTAATGTGTTGACTTATTAACCGTGAGGCCGATTCAAACCCTAAGTCAGGCGTCTTCAACAAAACGAAACATAAAAAATTTGTTTTCTTGGCCAATTCCTCTCAGAAGATTTCTGGCAAAAAGTCTGAGAGTAAAATAAAATAGCCATGAGAAGTTTCTCAAAGATCTGTTGTTCGGAGTCGGAGTCCCGTTACTCGAGTATAAAATTATTACACACAACGTACGTGATCTCAGAAGCTAGCTGGTAATCCTGACTGAAGGGCCTGACTGAATGGCTAATTATGTATGTATATAGGTATGGTAAAGCGATTTTTCAATTAAGAAATTGTTTTTATAAACTTTATTGCAATTGCTAAGTACACTATTATGTTAAAAAAAACCTATTCTTCTACATTCAATAGTGAACAAGAAGCAGTTCTCAATGGCCTGGCTTGTGGTTCTGTTCACTTGGAAAAGATGCAAATTATGTTTTAATACTTCAAAAACACTTCAAATAAAAACTCCTGGTACAGAAGAGATAAATAAAATAAATTTATTGAAATTTGCATTAAATTATTGAAAAAAGAACTTGTAAAAACATAAAAAGTTTTCAACATTAAATCCCAAATACATTGATGAATTACGTTTGCTTGTTCATTTCGTTTCGTTTCATTTCGTTTATTTTCTTCACTTTTCGTTAAGGCAAAGGCTATAAGGAAAACGCATATCTTAAGAAGAAAACTTTTCTAATGCTATCCCAAAGCAAAATAAAACTTAATCATTAAACTTAAAGAACAAAAAAAAGAAAAGGAAATTATTTATTTAAAGTCAACGAAGGATTTGCCAAAGTAGTCTTGCCTTCATGCTCTGCAACGTAAAGATACTTAGGAGCTAAAGTACAAGTGTAGGAGTTGTAAAAGAAAAACACACACATACACACACATGCACACTCATACACACACAAAGAAATAAATAAATAAAAAAAATTGTACTTCATTTATTATGACAAAAAGTTAGTTGAACTTTTTAAAAACATTAAAAAGTAAAAAACTTGCGTTAAAAAAGAAAAAAAGAAATAAAAAGAAGAAAAATCAACAAGAAATAAATGTCACTCACGCCTTTTTCATACACGCACTTTACATTGCTATCCGTCTAATATTCTCATGCACACTTCTGATGACAATTTAAAATAAAAATTTTCTTTCCGTTTTCTTTGTGTGTGTGTGTGTGTGTTATTTTTAAGGATTACATGAAAGTATTTGACTTTGACAACAGGGGTGGAACAAAATTAAGTGCCAAAAGAATTTTACATTTTCAAATGAAAATTAAGCATATTAAAAGGAACACCCTTTGAAGAAAAAAAAAAACCAGAAAACGTACACTTGTTAATACTTTTTAGTTAGTTTTGTAAAGGCCTCTTAAGAATTAATCTCAAGCATAAGACCATTAAATCCACAAGGGTACGTAGAGTTCAGTACAAAGAAAACATATCTCCATTACAGATCCTTGCACACAGACAATAATCCTTTTGAAAGGCGCTTTTCTTCTTAACGTTCATATTTTTAGATTAGATTTAAAAGTTAAATGTTTAAAAACACAAACAGGTCTTAACAAGATTTCAAGTATTATAGATACTATTTGTCCTGAAATCGGTTACAGAGCTTAAATAAGATCTTCAATATTTTACTTGTTTTAATCTTAAGGAACTGAAGGAACAATTTGAGAAATTTTAGAGATTAACGTTGTGATTTTATTGCTGTAAACGCTAACAGTAAAGGTTAGACTCTTGACGGGATCCTTTAATTTTTTATCAACATGGAAAGGGATTTCGACAGATAAGAGCGATTTGGAGACATTTAAAGAATTTTATTTTAGACTCGATGTCAAACGAAATCTGAAATATTCACAAACCACTTTAGTCAGGACTATAAATTGGTTTACCCACTACTTATGCTATATGTGTGTGTGGTAATTTTATACATTAGTTAAGGCATCTACAGTTTAAAGTCGACTCGAATAAAGATTTCTTTGAGAAACAAAAAAAGTTTAATTTAATTTAATTTTGTTGCTGTCTGAGTCTGAGATGGCCTTACATCTAAAAAAATCAATGCTCTATCTTGAAGACTGCGTCAGAGTCCGCTAATTGGTGAAATAATATCGGGTGTTACCTACTATCGGCTTAAAATTGAATCATCGGATATTCCGAATCCGGCAATACTTAAGCAATCTATTCCGTCACAGAATTCGGTATATTCTCTCCTCTAAACGTAAGGAATCGATTTACGTTTGAGCAACATTGCGATTTGTTGGAAATTTATTTCCAAAAACAAAGACAATACTAATCGAAATTACACGAAAATGACGTACATAATTTTGTCGTAAAGAAAGAACAAGAGTGACCGGTGGTATACGCAAGTTTATTGTTAAAATTCGGGAAACAGATTTCATTATTGATGCACCAAGATATGAGCTTGGTCGTACACATTGTACACCCGAAAACATCGAAGCTGCTGCTGACAACAACCAGTCATCGTTCAAGAATCAAGTACCAGTTTACATCAATTTTGCAAAAAGATCGCGCTTGGTGTGAAATTGAAGTTGAATTGGTTTAAGAGTTGAAAACGCATTACAATTCGATTCATTTTCGCTTCGTAGATGGACTAACGAGAAACGGCACAATGATGTCGATTTTTACAAAGAAAATCAACTGATTTTTGCCGTAAATATTTACTGATGAAAGTCATTTTCATATTAGTTGGTATGCTAATACAAAATTGACGTATTTAGGGCTCAGAAAACCCACACGTGGTCTTACAGAAGTAAGTGTACCCACTACGAGTAACTGTTTGTTGCGACTTGCAGAGCAGAGGCATCATTGGCTCATAGTTATTTGAAAATGGTATTGATGTGAACGATGTTAGGTTTCAACAGGATTATACAATTTGCCACACATCTCATTTCACAACTGATTCATTTCTTCAAACGTTTGATGCATGGAGTTTAATTAGCCCAAAATGGTTGTGTAAATTTTCCGCCAAAAAGCTGCGATTTGACGTCAGCGAATTATTTTCTGTAGGGAGCTGTTAAAGAAAAGTCTTATGCCAAAAAACCCGAGACAATTGAGTATTCGAAGGCTAACATTCGAGATACCATACGACACTTGGAAAATTGTGCACAAAAATTAGTCCGATGGATGAGGTATTGTGATTCCGAACGTGGCATTCAAATGAATGAAATCGTATTCCATTTCTAATCGGAACAATTGTACTTCACAACAAGAGAATAAACTTGGCAAAATTTAAACGGCTTTTTATTACTTTTTAAATTTTAATTTTTAAATGATCCATCCTTTAGACGATAGTGCGTATACAAATTTATTCGATAAGTTTTAAATACTAGTTTTATATTCACTATAAAATTAATAATTTAATTAATTAATTAAGAAAATCTAACGTCTACACATGCCACTCGAACATACAGTTTGTGTGTCTCCTTAAATTCAATGATTTCAAATAATTGACTTTAAACTTTCCATACCAGATTGTCAACACTGGTGTTATTTTTATTTTAATACTTACATTAGCCTAGGACTGTTGACCTTTCATTTCAAATTGGAGTTACCAGAAAGCAAAGCAGTTCTGGTAGCTCTGTCCTTATAACATCATCACAATATGATGCAAGACATATGCTTTGAATTTTAAAGCTGGTCACAACCTGCTGTTAGAATAAAACCACAACAGCTGCTGTATTCATTTATTTTTTTGGTTCCTGCTTTTTTTTTTTTGCTTTTTGTCCTAGTCACTGTCTATCAAAAATGCCACAGCAATGCATACGAGAAAGTTTATTAAAACGATTTTCAAATAACAGTTTAAAACAATTTTCACAGCTTGCTTTAGACTTCTCTCTCTCTCTCTCTCTCTCTCTGCATCAAACTAAACGTGGTTGGAAATGGAATTTTGTACAAAACAACAACTACTTGTTTTTTGTTGTAGTCTTTTTTTTAATAAATAATATAAAAATAAATTGTTGGTTTATGATGATGATGGCTTTACCAGCGCTGTACAGAGGCAAGCGTGTGTTTTGGTCTTGTACATGATTTTCTTTTTTTTATTTTGTGGCACTGGCTTATATTTTTTTTTTTTGTTTAACAATTTTGGCATAAAGCCAAATGTATGTAGTAGAATGTAAGTTTAACATTAAACACAAATACGCACACACACATTATACAAACATACATGCATACATAGAAAACACAACTATGTTAGAGAAGAGTTTGTAAAGTTTAAGCATCTGTGTGATTAGGCCAATTGTCGTTTATTAAATTAACTTTTGCTTCTTCGTTTAGGATTTATGTACACATTTTAATATTTACAATACAAAATATATTTTATTTTAAACAGAATCACAATACCAACAACAACTGCAACAAATTGTTTATTTATGTTTAACAAAATATTTGGAAAAATTTTCTTTACAGGTCTCTTGGGTACGTCATCGCGATATACATTTGCTGACAGTGGGTCGTTATACGTACACATCAGATCAGCGATTTGAAGCAATGCATTCGCCACACGCTGAAGATTGGACGCTGCGCATACGTTATGCACAACGTAAAGATTCCGGCATCTATGAGTGTCAAATATCAACAACACCACCAATTGGTCATTCGGTGTATTTAAATATTGTAGGGTATTCTGAAGTGGCAGTCAATTTTTATACATAAGTGGTAGCCTATATTGTAACAATTCTAGAAACATTTTCAATTAAAATATATAAATTGCCAGCCGACTGATGAAGACTTAGCCTTTAATAAGCTCAATAAACGGCTTGCTGTAAACATAATATTTAAGTGCTGATTTATTCGCAGAGCTGAACCTTCTCATGTTCTATAACAAAGGATTCTTATAATAATTAAGCAGCGGAAGCTTACAATATCACTTGGTCAAACTCTTGGCATTGACAATGTACTGAACACTTACAGACTTCTTCACATTTCAACAACAAACAAGTTTTAATAAAAATTAAATCAGGCAAATCATATAGAATTAAAATAAAGGGTGATCATTTAAAAGTTTAAATTTAAAAATTTAAATTTAATTTAAAAATGCATTAAAACAAAAAATAATTAAAATAATGAAATATATGCTCATACGCACCACATTACAAATAACTAGATAATAACCCTGAAAAGTATGCAATAAAAAATATTTAATTTGCTTATGTATGATCTAATGGAATTAAATACGCTCATACGTCACATATGTACTTATCATGAATGAATTTTACATACGTTGTAAATATGAGCATAATGTAAGTAAATATGGCTTATTTAAATGTTTAAATTTAAAAATGCAATAAAAAACAAAACCGATTTAAAATTTTGCCAAATTTAGTTTCTCGTTGTTAAGTAATATGTTTCGGTTAGAAATGGACTATAAATTTCATCCATGAGGCTGCCACGACTGGCCTCACAGTACTCATTCAATCGGACCTAATTTCGTGAACCTTTTCGAGTGTAAGGGGATCGTATCTCAGCAATGGCATCGCCAAAATTGGCCTTCAAATGCTCAATTGTCTCTGGTTTGTGCCATATCACTTTGCTTTAACAGCTCTCCACAGAAAATTTACATCACCATTTCCTTATTAAACGGCCATCAAACGCTGGAAGCAATAAATCGATTGTGACATGAAGTGTGGCAAGTTTCACCAAAAACAGGCTTACATCAATACCTTAAAGAGCGGGTAAAAAAATCGGTTATCAAGGTTCGATAGGTGTCTTTATCGCCCTTTATGATTGCGCCGTTCTCATTTTCAAATAAAATATAAGGAAAAGATGCCTCTGCTCTTCAAGTCGCAACAAAACAGCCACTCGTAATGAGTGCATTGGCTTCTGGAGACCACATGTGGGGTTTACTGAGCCCTAAATACGTCAATTTTGCTATTAGCGCACCCACTATATGAAAATGGCTTTCAGCAGTAAATCTGAAGGACAAAAATCAGTCAATTTTGTTTAGTAGCATACCCCAATTACGAAAATGACTTTCAGCAGTAAATCTTAAGGACAAAATCATGTTGATTTTCTTTGTAAAATCGACAATCATAGTGCCAGTTTCTCGTTAGACCTTCTGGCGAAGGCGAAAAGGAATCGACATTGTAATGCGGCTTCAACTCTTCAACTTTATAAAGCATTGCACCGGGGCGAGAGCTTTAGCCAAGTTCGATGTAAGCTGTACATTGTGATATGTTCAACTCTTTAGGACGATGAAACGAGTTGTTGTCAGCAATAGCTTTGTATTTTCCGGTAATAGGCGCGTACGCCACCGCTTCACATCTTGGGCAGTATCATAAAGGAAACCCATTCTTACGAACTTTTAGCATAAACTGTGGGGTAAAACCACGTGGAACTTTTGGCTTTTCTCTAAAGACCAAATTTTGTTGCGACAATGTTCGTTCAATTTCACGATCAATATGTCTTTGTTTTGGAAACAAGTTCCAATAATCAACGCATGCTCCAATCATAATTCGATTCATTATGTGCAGTGGAGATAATGTCCTTGATTTTTGGAGAGAGGATATATGAGATAGGTAAATTACCAGATTCGAAGAACCTCCCGATATTATTTCACCCAATTAGAGGAACTCTTGGGCGTCATCTATATTTCTTCTAAAGCCAAAAATTGTTGTGGTTATAAGGATTACCATTGGTCAGCGTTATATTAACAGTCTCAGGTTAGCTTACCGTACAGATTTAAAGGTTATAACGGTCGAACAATGTTTGAATGGATTGTTGTACTTTTTCGTTCATGTTTTTAAGATTTAATCTCCAACCCAGTACCTGTATTCTTCCCGGTTTTCCCTTAATAGTGTAAAGAGCCTTGGACAACACTTTATGTGGCTAGGCAACGGTAACGGTTTTGTTTTTTATGATTCGACTCTTGATCACATTTATAGGACCAAAAATATAAGTTCAATTCACAATAAGCCAATAAAAATTCGTTACATTTAATTCGCTTTCTTGTATTTTAATTTTATTTTACCACAAACATTGTTTTTTTAGATTTTATTACGATCGTATATCGTTGCACATTTTTCCAAAAAAAAAAAAAAAAACATTCGCTCCACCAGATTTAAATCATGTCATGTTTTCAGGCACAACTACTGCACATGTACGTATCATTTCATTACTTACTACCATCCAACCCACACAAAAAAACAAAGTTTTCTAGGATACGATTAAAAAAACAGGGCGAATAAAAAAGATGGAAAATTAAAGGAAAGCATATTTTGGGAAAGGACAAAAAAATCGGAAACATTGAGAAACGGTAAAAAAATAATAGGAGTAAGAGGAGTCAAGAGGAGAGAGAGAGTTAGGAAAGCTAACTATAATGTTGTCTGTGATTTATTAAGCGTAAGAAAATTGCTTTAGGTGATCCCGTCAAAAACAACCTCCTTTTAAAATATAAAACAGCCCGGATGGTGTCAAACCGTATGAGAAACACCAACACAAACAGCAACAACATGGTACAGAGAAGAAGCAACAGCAAAGTAATAAAAATTGCGTTTTTTCCTTATTGAGGCAGACAGCCAGAGAGCTATGTACGACATTCAATATGGTAGTCAGACGCAAATTGTGTAGTATTTACGCAAACCATAAACTGTAATGACGCTCTAGGGAATCATCAAATTTTTGCAGTGTTTTTCAGCCACAACCCTAGAATTTCAGGCACACACACAACAGCATGTTTGAACTATAACAACAACAACAACAACAACAAAAATAAATGCAAAACAATAGGACCAAATCAAATCATCTCTCATCCACTCATGAGCACTGGTCGACCAGCAAGACATACGAGTATGGAATTCATAAAAAAAAAACTTATGACTTGAAGTTACAATGTCCAGAAGGCAATGTAGGAGTAACTATGCCGGCAGGGGTACCATCAAGTACGGATATAGCCAAAACGTAAAAAAAAATAGAAACAAAAACAAAACAAAGTTTACAAAGACTACAGAGTGCAAGTCTGTTAGAGTAAATGGAACTGTTTATTCAAACAAATTTCTGTACAAATATTTTCCAAGCTTAAGGGCATTTCTATACTACAGTGTTGGCTTAGGGGGTCAACTGGGTAACCAGCAAAGATTTTCATACAACGTCAAACTTACTTTCACGTCAACACATTCATCATCATGCACGTCTTCATTGTATTCCTCTTTACATCATCTTCTTCAGTATTATTATCGGTACGAATTAGTTTGCATGTGGATGATGAATGACCACGATAAGCTCCAGTGTGGTTTACAAAATTTATTTGAAACCATTTTTATGACTGAAAAGAAACGAAACGCATTTTAAGGGTTGGCTGTTAACGTTGTTGGGGAATTACGTTGCTACTAATGTTGGTATGATTAATCAGAAGATATAAATTTAATAAATTGTAAATATTTTAAAAGAATCTCTTTGTTTTTAAGAACGAATAACTTAGAAGTGTTAGCTTACGATCGCTAAGAACATATTTTTATTAACTTGAAGAACCAAAGCAATAAATCCTCAACTTTATTGTAATATATTAATCTGGCGACCAAAGTTGAGAGGTGAGGAGTTAAAACAGCAGAATCTTAGATTTTCCTTGCACCATCCGACGCGTATTATTCGCTGTACAAATCCGATATCAGGTTAGGATACACAAAAGACCTTCTCTGTATTATACAGCACTTGGAAAAAATTCTGTGGCACCCATGATTTATTGGACAGAACATGTCGAGAAAGTCGTCTCAGGCTATTAAGTAAATCGTGGTTGAACTCAAGTGATTACCGTCCCAACAGATTTCTGGTATGGACTCTGAGAATAAATAAATGTCATAAAAAGATTCGCAATAAATCTGTTGTTCGAAGTGGGCCATAAGACCAGACACTTACGTATTTACTTAAATGGTAACTCAAACCTTTATTTAGGATACAACCTAGCTTCTTACACCATCCACGTTGTGTTTAATTTTATTTCGTGAGTTTCAGGACCTCCACAACTCTGAACCGATGAGAAGTGAGAAACTTTTCATAGCAATTTTATTTCTAGCCAGTTTTTAAAGAGAACTCTGAAGTTTTGGGGTAATCACCAAAATCGTGCTTGGCTTTACTCCTACTTCAGTGACAAAGAGGTTGCATTGTTTTGAAATCATGCTGGAATATATTTTTATTTCAAATTTCAAAACCCAAAAGATTTTAAAAAATGTTCGCTTACAACGTTTCAAACCTGAGTTTTAATATTCTTTGTTAAAAACATAGACTCAGAAATGAATAGAGCCTGCATATGGAAAAAGGAGGTGGATCACAAGTAACGAAAGAATTTACTTAATAAACAAACAATAGGTTTACTTTGGAGATACTAAACACATAGCTCATAGAGCCACAACGTTTATTGTGGAGTGGGAAGAAAAGTTTAAAATGTGTGCTCGTTTAATGCTCTTAACTCTTCTCAAGCCAAATGGGATTTGGGGCAATCTCAACTTTCGTAGAGTAATTACAATGAAAAGACCGACTAGCAGAAGTAGCCTAAGGATAGCAATCAAGCGTTTGATTGGTGCCTGTGGACACCAAAATAGGAATTCTCTCACGTGCAAATTTTTAGATTCTATGTTAAGAAGAATGTATAAATCAGAACATATACAGAAATTAATTGAACCTGCATATGGAAAACTATAGTGACCGTAATATATTAACGAAACTCAATAGTCGCTTAGGGGCTCACATCAAAACGAACGTATCATACCCAATGATTTCATTTTATTGTACCGTAGACTATATAGCTTGATTCACATCACTAGTTAATATTAATTCTTGTAATTATAATGCTTCTTAGTAAGTTAAACTCATTGCTGGCAAATCAAATAAAGAAAACAAGATAGCCCTTGAAGAATATTAACTTCAAGCACGGGTATAGGATTGCTGGGAAAATATTGTAGGAGTCCTATACATCTTCCTTTTAAATTTTTAGAAATTTATTGTGAATAAAATTACTAAATAAGGGACATTGTTGAACTCTGTATAAAAACATTTTAAACAAGAATACTAAATGAAAGCTTCATACTCCATATGATTAAAATTTTTTGAATCAAATCTCTGCATGCATAAATATACGTATCCTTTCCTTTCCTTATATTTTCCACACATTTTGTGAAAACATGAAAAGCAACAAAAAAAAAGGGAGAAATCTACGCAAAACGAATAGAAGAATAATAAAAAAAAAAATAAAGTAAAAAAAATATTTGCAGAAATGATGTTTGTTTGTAATTTTAACAACTTCTGTCATAAACTGCATAAATTACCTATTAAAAGTTATTTCCTTTAACAATTTCGTAACAGTAGGGGAAACAAAAATAAATAAAAAAAATTCTCTTTTTTTATTAAAAAAAAAAAAGAAACAATTGCCTACAAAAAAAAAATATCAAAAGCTACTACAAAACCAATTCCGTAAACGTGGTATTTTCTGGAATTTTGTTCTTTTTTTATAGGGGAAATGAAAACGGAAATGTTGGAAAAATGGTTGAAAAAAAATCATCAAATAAACGTTATTAACAATAAAATCATCATCAACAAGAACACATTTTGACTTCTTTTTTTTTTTCTTGCGTCTACCAAGTCAGGTATTTTATTGCATTTTTTTTTTCGATGTGTTGTTGTTGTTGTTGCTTTGTTTTGTTTTGTTCCTTCGTTATTTTAATTTTCATCTGAAGTCATAAACAAAAATGAATTGTAAAAGCAATTTACGTACGAGATTGTTAACAACGCAATACAACATGCACCTGATTTTATGAAAAACATTAAAAATGTGGTAATTGCCAGTTGAGACAAGAAATTAAAAACAAATACAGTCGTAAGCAAATATGGTATGATGATTTCACCCAAAAGTGTTAGTCTAGTGCAGGAAAATTTGTTCTACACGGGCATTGGTTAACCTATTAGATTCAAGACCGTTTGATATGATCCTTACATTAATCCTTTAGTAAGGATTAAGAAGCTAGGTTTGTTATGCATTCCATAGTATGTCTATTAGTTGTATCTATCCATAGCGGAAATTACTGTTTAATGTCACAGATTTGAAAAACTTTTCGTGGCAACTTTTTTTGTACTCCCAGATTTTTTGCCAAGTATACTAGTGGGCTAGAATGAACGAGAAAGAAGTTTGGCACGAAAATCATCGGATAGGTTATCGTGACTTGACAACATCGATCTCGTTGATAGCTCTCCTCTATTCATTTGTATTTGGACAAATCGATGAACTGTATGCACTTATTGGAAATGTATCGCAACCAAAGTTCAGTATTTAAAGTTATCTTGGAGGCATGAAACACGATCTAGAAATTCGAAATCCCATTGAGAAAGACGCGGAGATCTATAAAGCCATTAAAAAATGTATCCAATTCAAACTTTAATATGAAACTTAAAGAAGGGGACTTAGCCATACTATATGATAGCCAGACAGCTATAATGTTCACTCGATCATATGAGGCGAATAGTACAGGTAACTTCCTTCACCTAAAAAAGGGGAGAATTGAACCACTTCTTCTGGATTACAAGATCATAGGAAAAAGTACAGCAATAAGCGAAAGCAGATGAGCTTACGAGTACGAGAGTAAACAAGCTGCTGGCAGAGCCAAAATACTATGGAGTGGAGTGAGAAAAAAAAATTTAAAGTTTACACTCGTTGAATAAGAGACTCTTTCCAAGTCAAACGGGTTTGAAGCAATTTAAACTTCAGAATGAGTGATTACAATGAAGTGAGAATTATCGGAAGTACCCTAAAGGATAGTAACCAAATCAATCACTGCGCACTCAAAAATGTAATTCCCTCACGCGCAATGTATAGATTCTGTTAGAAGAAGAATGAATAATCAGAACACATATAATGGGAACCTGTACAGAACCTGAGTGCTTATAAATATGTTGTATTTTATGAATGAAAAATTGGAGAGATGAACACATGATACCTAAATCAGTTGCAGATCAAATTTCAAAGAGCTGCTGTTATCGTTAATATAGTGCAAAACCGAAGAATATTTCAAAAGCATTTGACAAAGAACGGCTGGCAAAGCAAAACTTTTCGGTCATGTAGAGGGCGTATTTACAAGAACATTATGTATTTACAGTTAAGCGTACTTTTAAATTACAATTTCGATTACAAATTCATCAACCTACTCTAGTAGGGTACATTAAAACAACAGCAGACAATTTTAATCTCGTATACGCCATGGACACAAATACCAAAAAAAATTTGCATGCATGCACACACCATAGGATACTTTACTCAAAAACAGACACCCACTCAGATGCAAATGAAGAATAATAAAGTCGTTTAAGAAAAAAAAAGGTTTTTTAACTTAGCACAGGAGTCAGGTTATAAAATTATAAGATCGTATTACTTAAAGTATTTTTCTCATTGGTTTTTTTTTCTTTACGAATATTAAACGAATGGTAAGATGCGTTGTTGAATATGAGTGATAGAGCCTCAAAAGCACATAAATACACAACTTTATTCGTATCTACAGAAATGAAGTTATAAGCCCATAAAACCCAGGCAAACATATATGTAGGCCTAGCAAAGGTTTAATTGTTTAACGAAAATTTGTACAAAAAACAAATACGTGTGACACAAACAATAACGTGTGGACACTGAATTCGTGAGCTGGTTTAAATAAATCAAACGAAATTTCTTATTTTTTTTTTTTGGTCCAACAATCGGTAAAAGTATGTAATCACCGGAAATTGCAGAACTGGCTAGACAATCTTATAACTGAAAATATGGCATGGAATCCATCAATAACAGAATGGGCGCCTTCCGAAACGGGTAGGATGCCGCAGAAAATCTTGCCAAGGCTGGATGGAAGGTTCACGGCCGCTCTGCTTAAACTCTAAGGCATTTACGTGGCATTGAAATATGGGCATGCATGCAAGACACATTGCTCTTGGGCATACCCGCGAAAGTTTTCTGTAAAAGTTGTAGAGATAAGGAGAATGAGGATGAGACTGTCCTTCTCTTAGTGTGTACACGCTCGTCTCTATGAGTGAGGATAAAGAGGAACTTGGGTGTCTACTATATGCCAGATCTAAATGAACTGTCACTATTTGCTTTCTGTGTCGCTCTTCAGAAACTCCAAGCTTCCTGAACAATTAGAAAAGGAAGCTGTGGTGTCACATGGGCTGTATGGGTGACCCGTACAAACTTTTCTCTATTTGACTATAAACCAGAGCCACCTCCAACTGACAAGAACCTATTTCGAAAGTACTTTGCTTTGGTAGTATGAGTGTCAGAAGTTTGTACGCGAACATTACCTATAGTTGTTCTGAAATGGACTCCACATTGATGATTGACCACTATTTTATCTTTGAAAATACAAGGAACATATGAAATCATTTGGCAGAGAAAACAAGAACAAATTATAAAGGCAACAGCAACCGATTCACCTTCCAGACCGTTGAAGTCTGTTAAGGCTACATGCTCACTATGACAAATGGAACTTGATAACCCTACCGATGGATATGGAGAGAGTACAGAACTTCGACTAACTTCCAATTGGTTTCCCTCTGTTAATAATCCTAATGGTTGCACCTTTTTCAAAGGCTACAGATATCTCACATCCGACGACATACACTTTCTAAACCTCGAATGTAGTCATAGGTGAACAGCAGAATTCAGTAAGTGTTTCCAGTCATAAGCGTATACTGTTGGGGGCGTTCTTACGGGATACTCCTTATACGTATACCTGAACCGGATAGAAGTGATGATTATAACGAATACAGAACATGCGATAAAGACATTGAAACGATGGAAATTTTTGATGACATTATCAAACTTTCGTAAGCTCGACATCTCAACACTTTTAAGAAAGATTCCATAGCTGACTAGAAGCTAGGCCGTAATCCTGACTGAAGGGTTGTAATGGCCATTATGTATGTATGTCCATAGCAGACTTCAAGCAATGGATTTGAAGAATATAAGGATGCCAGTACTTTGTACTTCCTATAGAAAGTGTAAAGAGGGCAAAACAAGCCAAGTTGGTGTTTCACCTCTTCTACCTTCTACATACCAATCAAAGTTCACATTGTCCTTCGCTTATACTTTGATGAACACATACTGAGAAAGGAAATTTTTCTCAGACACACTTTACGATTCAGCACAAGATTGTAAGACTGGCTTTAGCAAGCCGTCCAAACTACAAATCAACTCGAAGAAGAAATTAATTCTTGCTCCTTAAATTTTACTTCCCAATTACCTTAATATTCATATAAAATTTCTCAATGCTGCTGGGTATTACGCGCACTGTGTGGCTCCTAAAGTGGCTGTTTTTTAGGTGAGTTGTGATGATTTTCTTTTTTTTTCTGTTATTTTCAAATTATTAAAGTCAAGTGCAGTCAACCATAAAGATAATTCTTCAGTGAGTGTGTGTGTGTGTGTGTATGTGTGTGAGTTTTTCTTAACCCTTTCCCTGTCTACCAATATGATTATGTTAATTCAACATGAAATATATACACGAATGCATATGAATATTTATACAGCATGTACTACGCAGGGCGTAAGTTAGTATATGTATGTGTAACGTAAGTATATAACATTTATTAACATGCATGCATACATATTTCAACAACAGCAACAACGTTCATATATAAATCGTATAAAATTATGTAAATCCGCTTAATATTATGCTAAAACAGTAAGAAGCTGTGAAAAATTTCAAACGAAATAAAAACTAAAATCCAAAAAAAAAATGAAAAATTAACAGCCAAAAAACAATTCACAGAGCGTAAGGTGAGCAAACGAAACGACTAACTTTAGATAAATTATAAATATTGAGGGTTTGCTCTTCACCATTTAAGTAATAAAAGTACAACAACAACAACACAAACAAAATCTAAACCATAAAGTCATATAATAATAATAATAATAAATAAATTTAAACTTTTAAGGCATGTTTATGGTTTTAAAACTTATGAGGAATTAAACAAAAACAAAAAAAAAATCAAATGAAAATTCAAATGAAATTCAAATGAAAATATAATCTGATTAATAACACACGCTACCTTAAGAGCGAAATCAGAGCCCACAAGATTTAAAAGTAAATTATGTTAGAAATTCTCAAAAAAATTTAATTATGAAGTTTAAGTTTAATTAAACGCAAGAATAAAGAATTTATATTTTGGGATTAGGAAATCCGGTCTACCATATACACGTATACAGTGCAAGCAAAAGCAACTCCATTTTAAAAATATTTTTTTTTACTAAAATTGTTAGAAAATTCTATAATATTTTACAAAAACTCTGTCAACACAGTCAATTTTCCGGAAGTATGGTAAACATCTACCACTTTTGCTCACTAGTGTAAGCCGTAGTCTAGTAGGTCGTTTGTTGGCTTATTAGACATAAGGTCTCTGTTCAAAACCCCAGCTAAGACATTCTCAATGAAACGAAAAAAAAAGAGAATATTTTTTCGGCGACAGCAAACACTCTGCGAGTAAATAAAAGTCCATGAACCCAAGCGCTTGAAAATCTGCCTATCGAGTGACTTTAAACTGTAGGTCCTGCTCACTCCTGGATAAACTTAGAAAGCACAACATGAATTGTGTGAGAATCTAGATATTTATTCGGTTTTGAGGTTTAATAACCAATTGATTAAGCAAGTCGAATGGAATGCAGACAAAATTTTACATACCTGGCAGGGCAAATAAAGAATAAATAGAAAGGTGGAAAGGACTGTGCTGACTAATCTTTTAATAGGTTTTATGTTTAATTATGCAAATTTAGTGTATCAGAATCGCTGGAACTTAAATATCTTTCATTCGGAGTCTTAAAACATCACTTCTGTTATAGAATGTGTGACAGAAATTAAGAATTTCGCGATTCAACAGCGTTTTCACAAATTGGAGCATTATTGGGGCTCTATAATGATGAATTATTTCGTTTTTAATTTCTACCTCTTTCAATATAAAAGTTTTATTCAAGCAACATTTAAAGTCTGCTAACTATTCACAGCAAGTGTGAATTGTGGTATCATTATAGGCCTGGTGTTTGCCTATTCTACCACCTACCTACCTAACTATTCACAGTACCATAGGTATACTCTTTATCAAAGCTGAAGTTTCTTATAAAATTTTCTTCAGCAATGAAATTATTACTCAGCTTAGCGGTTACGTCCATAAACAAACATAGAGATGTCGAGGATATATAAATGTGAAAAAGTGACTGTTCGTGCTCATTAGCTTTAGAACTACACTGGGCATCTTTTTTGGAAATGTCCTAGAGATCGACCCAACAAATCGTGCACACTATCGATTTGAAAATATTCGAGAGCTCATTTTTCATCATCGTTATAGGACTACTTATTAGCTTAATAAGCAATATTAATAAATAAAATAAACCATTAGTCAGGATTACAATCTAGCATCTTACAGCAACCATGTTGTAATGTCGGTTTTATTTACGCGTTGCAGGGCATACAAGTATGTTCAATGTTGACTCTACAAATAGATTTGGAAACTTTTCATGGCAATTTTTCTTTCAAGCCTCTGAGTTTTTTCCAAAGAAATGGTGAGAGCAAGTTGCCGAAGAAATATTTTTTTTAGATTTCGTCTAGTTCGGGCTCACGCCTAAGAAACGAAAACTCAACCTGCGAGATCACATCGACTTCGTTGTATAGAATTCTTACATTGAATTCAAGTCTAATATTTTTTCTATAATCCTCCTATCTTATATATAATGATGTGGGATATCTGTCAAGTTCGGAGTCGACTTTTTAACCCGCCACTCATGTATAAAATTAAAACACAACAAAAGTAGCGCAAGAATCTAGGTCGTAATCCTGATTGAAGGGTTATATTGACCAATTATGTAAGTATATATGCGTGTATGTAGGATATCAATATTAAAGAATAACCATCAATCAGTATTAAAGTTTAAAAAAAAAATTAAAATTAAAAACTCATGTTCAATAATCAATCCTAACAACTATTAATGAAACAATAAATAATAATATAGTTATAAGTTTATTTCAATAATTGCTTTGCATGCTTTGCAACACACACCATCATTATGTTCCTTTTGCAAACAAATATCGATTGCAATGGCATCATCGACGAAATCATCAGCATCAACAACTTGACATTTAAATAACTGAAATAATAAATAAAATAGACACACAAGACAACAACAACAACAACAACAAACAACTATGTGTATATCTATGATCAAATAAATGAAACTACTTTAGCAATAAATAGTTTTTATTTTAAAAATTGTTGCCATATTTATTTTCTTTTCATTTTCATTTTGTTCATTTAATTTATTTCTCTCTCTCTCTCTCTATTTTTCTTATTTTATCCACCATTTTATTGCAAATATGGAATCGAACAACACTGCGACAACACAAGTCAATTTCCGCTAACAACCACAAAAACGATATGAATGCCAAACAGTTATTTTTTATTTTTGATTTTTTTTTTTCTGCCAAACCAGTACTTACAAAAGTGCATGTATGTGCTGTAGGTAAATGGGTGTGTGTGTGTGTGTTTGTAGTATAGTGGTATAAATGATTATTAATTTATTGTCGCATACAATGGGTGAGTAGAGCAAAATCAAGCGAACAATATTTGTTATCCTCTTCCTCATTTTCTGCTGCAGGTTTTATAGCCCACACCAATATTAAGAACGTATCTGTGAGTTTTAATTGAGTACTAAAAACTTATCCTATGTATCTGTTTTGTCCAGAATTGTATAGTTCAGATCCCATCAGACAAGTTCAGTTTGAACCTTCAGGTGCCTATAGTTTCTCTTCCATTTCGAATTCCACTTCTTTTATTTTTTGATAGCCTGATCTTCACATTCTTTAACCTTAAACTGTACTTTGCTGTAGCTATAGCTGTAGCAGTATATCATTGCTTATTTATAAGGTCTCATGGTTGTTACAAGGGGCATAGGACCTCAAAAGAATTTGCGGCCAAATCTCAGTTATAGGTCAATGAGTTCACTTTACCAATGGTTTTGCCGCTTCTATTTACTTCATCTTCAGTTTATATCCTTCATGTCGTCCTCTTCTTCTCTTCTCTTGCAGATCTCATTCTATAGCAATTTTCATCATATTGTTTGATTATCTTCTGAGAGTATGATTGATTTAGTACCACATGCTGTACTTTATATCGATAGGTAAGGGCTGTTAGGGTCAACCAGAATACAACGATGATATTACAAACAGAGTAGTTCACGAATGCTTGTATCTTTTGCATATCACGAATATTATTGTACCTTTCGATGTTCATAGTTGTACAAGAGTTTGGACTTTGAGGTAAAGAGGTAAAGATGAGTATTTCTTTATGGCTCTGTTAATATCCCCATTCGATTATCAGTATAATACTATCATACTACAGAACTTGGTAACATGATCTCTTTTGTTTGAAGAAAGCTAATGTCATGGACTATAAACCAAGCCACAGATGGTTAAGAATGGATTCTGGAATGAGAGTGGTAGCATTGCTCCACAATAAATATTTCGAGACATGAATAAACTAGCAGTATCTTGCAACGGAAGCCTATGCCATTGCCAAGATAGGCTCAATTAAACTTGGATAGGAAGATAAAAGGACAGGGCATAGCAATATTATCTGATAGTCAGATTATCATTCGTCTCTTATAAGATTAAGTCGAAAATAGCATAAGATTGCCTGGGGCAGCTGAGTTAGCTAGGAAGGCAAAGTTAAAGCCAACAAAGAATTGAATCCGCCTATGAATCCCAGGTCATGTGACATAAATCCTTCGATGGTAAGGTATGCTCAACGAAGGAAAAAAAATAACGAGCGCAAAAATTCTAAGTGGGTGCGAACATAAAACTTTTGTTGCGAAATTATCAGGCATTGGATTAACCACAAATAACTTAAGGTGGTTAAACAGTTTTTCGACAGGACGCTGTAAACTCAGTACATTGAGTAAACGTCACTTATATTTTGTGAATTAAAGTTATGCAAAAACAGCCTTTTTTTATTGAGTTTCAACAGGACGAATCAGAAAATGCCAATCTCTTTGGACTGGATCATATGCGAAACGTCTCTAATGCTTTTACCGAATCTGTCGATTACAGTCATTGAAAGTTCGTACGATCGAAGCATAGAACCTGACGGCGACCCATTGAAACATATTTTGGGGCTTTATATTATAATAATTATTCATGAGAACTTGATGGACACCAACTATCAGTAAATGGGGATACGTTCTATTCTGTATTCCTGCTTTCGGTTTCCAGTCCTCTAACAGGAATGACTCCATTCTGTTTATGTTGCAAGTAATTTTAAAATGAGAAAGTTTGCGCACTGATTGCGTATTATAAATACTTCTTATGGTTCAAAATACTCCAGTTACACTTTTATACCTTCGCTTTAAATTTCAGAACCAAGAATTAAACATTTCGTAAAACACCCGTCTACATAAACTGTCTAACAACTGCCACTAGCAAATGAGTGTGAAAAATAGAAACGGAATATTGTTGCACAGACACACACACACACAACAAATAAGTAAATGTTTTTATTGTCAACTAAACAAAACTATCAATATCTCTCTAATAAATACTCACTTTTGTTGCTGTGGCAAAAATGAACGATTAGTTGACGCTTCAAGTATTCACACATATGGCGAGGTTTGCTCAAAAATTTAAAAAATTAAATTTAATTATTAATTTTCTTCATGTTATCTTAACTTTGCATCAGATATGTGCAGCTATAGGCCACTATATCCGGAAGAAACATGCGGATATTTAAAATTCGACAGGTGAAAAAACTCTCATTAAGAGCTTATGCAACCTAGAATATTTGCCTGAGGTTGAAATAACTCTACAAAACTATGTAGAACTGTTAATATTCACTATGTTTTGGCTATGTTTTAATAGATGATGTTGAGCGATTTACTTCATAGTGTTTCTTTTCGTGCCTCCTACAGCTCATTGAACTTGATTATATTGGAAGCAAGTGCAAGACCAAACAACGTCGTTAATATATCTTAAAAGCAATATCAATGAAAACGCTAAACGATGTCCTGTCTTAAAAATCTCCAGTATATAATTCAGAGCAGTGATAAATAGCAATAACATTGATTTCTTCAAGATATTAAGCTTCAGTACATGATTCAGCATAGTAATAAATAGGAGCGGTATCAACTTGGCTTAAACCAATGACAGAATTGAATAATTCGCAATGCGTCTGCAGAACTCTGTTTGTAGCGTTCTAATTTGTAGACGTTGAAGATTATATTTGTTCTGTTACGTGTACTGTCATTATCTTCAAGAAGTGCTGGTTAAATTCTCCTCTTATCTGGGTAGAGGTCCTTTATAGTTGATGCTGCTCTTCGAAGTAGTTAGCCTAACGTTAAGTCGTCATCAGGTAGCCCTAACGCCGATATGTTGTTTTCTTACTTACTTACTTACTTAATTGGCTATTTACAACCCGATTAACGGATTTCCGCATGTATTAACACATCCTTGCTGGCGTCTCTTCTTCTTGTGCGCCTTCGCCAGGGCTTCCTTGATTTGGCCCTTCCAACGCAAACAACGTTATCATGTTCATCGACTTCCGCAAATCCTAGCATCAAACATCCACCTTGCTTTCTTAAAAGTTATTAAATCAGTCGTCCACAATTTTTAAGCCACCATAATTGAGTAAGGTACTACCACTGACAGATGTGCCATTTTTTGCAGTTGATTTACCTGTTTGGGACTGATTTTGTGAAACTCTGCAAGGTTAAAATCCCGATGTAATCAAGCATTATAACCACAACAACATACGGAGAAAATGATTTTTCAATCAGTACCTGAGTACTCTTCTTTTGTGGACACACCTCCATGTGTGAGTGTATGTCTATATATGAAAATAATATCAATAATCTAACAAATACATATTCTTTCACTTTACATTTAAAGAAAACAAGCCATAAATAGAAAATGGCATATGGGGTATGGGAAAAAGAAAAGAAAAAGGAAAATATAAAAAACAAAACAAATGAAAATAAACTGAACAGTTAAATACACATACAATTTTCTTGTACAATTTTCTATCTCTTCTCTCTCCTCTCCTCTCTCTCTCTTCTCTTTCTCAGTCGCGTCTTTTCCTCTCTCTCTTTACAATAACAACATGACATAGCAATTTACATACATATTTACAGTAGAATTATTGTATTTTATTCACAGTTTGTATATTGTGAACATGCCATGGCACATAGTTACGAACACTTCTAACACTTCTTATTATATAAAGTGACAAATGTGTATGTGACATTTTACTCTGATAAAGTAAACTATCATTTATTCTACACATAGAAACTAAACTAATACAATGCTACACACATTCATACATATGTACTATGAAACAGTAGCATACATTGTTTACTGTGGATATATTACTGAAATACTGAAGGCAGAAATGAAGAACTTGGTTACAAGTATGCTGCTGATGTTATTGAATTCAAGTTCGAAGATGTAGGAAAATTCACTAAAACTTTGCTCGTATATATGAACATTTATACTTGCATATAACAAAGCGAATGTTTTTTGCTGACAACAGTAATATTGTTCAATGTTCCGTTTGGACGTTACACCTGCTTGATTACTTTATTTGATGAGATTAATATTTGTGAAATTATTCAATGCTGTAGCTTATTTGTTACTAATTTACATAAATTTAGTTATTAATATTATTGTAATGGATTATTTCTAATCTCCCGCTGTTAAAAATGGTATTTATTCCTAAACTCTACTGTCCGGTGAGTAATATATGTCCATTAATTGAACATCATAGAGAATCAGGCAGTCCACCCATTGAAAGAAACACAGGATTAGTCTGTATAGTTAGCATGTAGTGGACATGCAATATACAATTATAATAGACGGATGTTCTGGACAACAACCTGTCATTCCTGGACTACCACAGTCGGTGAATCAGTTTCTCTCATAAAGGAAATAATGTTGGTCAGTACATCTCCAATAAAAAATATGATTCTTTCGTGAATTCTCTCAGCAAATTTTTTCTTTGAAAAATACTTCCAATTTCAGGCCAAATTTAGCGCGACAATAACTTTTAATAACCGAAATTGACGAAACAAATTCATCACATAGCGTATGATGAAGTATTTAATTCAAGTAAAGTACAGCCTTTCATACTACGTATCTTTCTGGTGCCCATGCTATGATTTAGGTGTATATCTTCAGGTTGGACTGTGGTCATATACACAAGAGTCGTTCTTTTTGACATAGAAACAAAACATGTTTAATTAATACTTTGAAAATAAGATGAAGTATTAAGAAGTATAATAGACCCGGAAAATGGGGACAAGGAAATCGATAAAATTGGGCTACAAAATAAAAAAGCAATTTCCCAGATGAGGGCGATGATTAAAGTTATTAAGTCCAGTATCATCTGTAGTTCATTGACGTCGGAAGTCGTCGTAAGTCTGTAGTTAGTAGTATGCTTATTAGTGTGTGAGCCAAAATCAACACCCAGACATTTCCAAAGAAAACAAATATGAAAAAAAATTGTCTATCGATGAAATGTCTAACCTCGGGTCTGATCTCACGTCTAATTGACCAATACAAAATAACGGTAATATATGCTTTTTCCACTCTTAATGCGCAGACGATAGAATAAATTTTATTATTCAGATTTCCTTAAGCGGAGATAACTCCTTGGAAAATAAGGCGAAGAACTTAATATAATTTACTCCTCATCCGAAATTACGTACTAACATCTGATATTCAGTGATGGGCCAGAGTGTTTGCCTTTATGCTATTGCAATCATATCAATCCCATGGACCATTAACCACGTTTTAGAGTGGGGCCGGAGCTTAGAAATGAATGGTCAACGAAAATTAAAATAAAGAGGAAACAATGACTCTTCCCAAACCAAATCGAATTGAGGCAATCAAACTGACTCATGCGGCAGTTTATTCAGTAAATTTTTCTCTTGACAGGTCACTGTACACTAACGCACATTTATTCCAGAAGGAAATACCTGTGTGCATATCAGAGGCTAGGTAGGGAATCGTCATTGATTTTTTTCTGTTTTTACGTATGGAGTTGGCATTTGAATGGGGCTAAAAATAAAAGCATTTCCCAGATGAGGGCGATGATTAAAGTTTATTAGTCAGTGTCATCTGTAGTTTTGACTGTCGAAGTCGTCGTAGTCTAGTAGTTAGTAGAGTATGCTTATTATGTGTGTGAGCCAAAATCAACCCAGACATTTCCAAAGAAACAAATATGAAAAAAAATTTCTTCGATGAAATGTCTAACCTCGGGCTTGATCTCACGTCTAATTAGCCAATACACAAATACGGTTAAATTCTGCTTTTTCCACTCTTATGCAGCACGATAGAATAAATTTATTATTCAGATTTCCTTAAGCGGAGATAAACTCCTTGGAAAATAAGGCGAAGAACTTAATATAATTTACTCTCATGGTTATTCCGTAATTTATATACATTTGTCAGTCATCATGATATACAAGAGTTGTGTGGGCACAGACGAGTGTTGCTTTATTGGGTTATATATCTAAGAATAGAGAACGAATCACTCTTCAAAATCCGTGGGTAGCTCATTATAGTCTGTTTTTTAGAGAGAGGAGGCCGGAATAGCTATAAGAATGATAGCTCGCGCTCGATAGTAAGGTTAGATGAATTAATTATATAGAGTGCAAACCTCGATCTAATTACCAACCCCCGAATATTGCATAAGATCGATAAATAGCGCAGGGCCACTTCAGACTCTATCATGCGGCAAGTTTGCTTAGATATATATAGATTTAGAGTATGTCTCCTTCTCAGTTTGGCAAGTGTCCAATATACGTATCGTAATTGAACTTAACACTTTGTAACATATTATATTTCTCTTTAAAATATCTATACACATAGTAGGAAGAGCCTATATGTGTGGGGCGCTACCTGACATAACTTCAGGGGCTTCCACTATGAGTTTTTGCTCTAGCGAGGTACAGTGAAACGGACTGTAATGAACGATATACAATGTTTGATTTTTTTACTCGTCAGTGTCTATACTTCTTCGTATGGAGTTGCATTAGGGGAAAATAGGTTATGGAAAGGAAGAACAGAGGCAGTAAGAGTTGGGTCGGAATCTACAATTCGGCATCTTTTGTACCTCTATACACCCAGTATAGAAAGAACCCTCCTGCACGGATTCGAAGGTCACCTACGGATAGTTTCGGCTAAAGAAACAAATTCTGTCTGTAATGCAGTGACGGATCCCACTGGCGTCATAGATTACTATTTTATGTGTCCTGGCTACAATGGCGGGTGCTGCGTAAAAATAACAATTTTCTGAGACAGTCCGTTTAGTTCTCCCGCTAGAGCAAAATCCATAGTGGAAGCCTGAAGTTTGTCAGGGCAATAGCCTTC
>QOCX01001502.1:2229-33259 GCA_005959815.1 Sarcophaga bullata | reverse complement strand
TCAAGGTTGAAATCACAGGTCAGACATCTCCAACATAACGAAAATTGTTTCTTTGGCAACTTTTTCTCAATAGATTTCTGGCAAAAACTCTGAGAGTAAATAAAATTGCCATGAAAAGCTTTTCAAAAATCTATCGTTCAGTGTCGTCTGTTGTTGGTTTAAATTTTACTCCGAGTCTTTAAGGACTCAAGGCAATATTCGTTCAGATGTCCCGACATTTCTTTAAATATGAGATGTTTCCTAAATACTTTTAACGTCAAAAGAGAATTACACCATATTTCCCGATATAAAAATTGTTATTCCGCTTTAAAAAAGTTAAAATATTTCTAACTTTTTTGTCATTTGCAAAACATTCTACAAATGAATAAACATTAAAAATACTTCAACAACAACAAAAATTGTATACAGTAATAATAGTACAGCAGATCTTTTCGAACACTTATTGTAAATATTTACATTACTGTACGGCTGCGAAACGTGGAATATGGCACAGCGCGAGTCCCAGTCTCTTCAGGTAATTGTTGATAAATGACTGCGTAGGATATTGAATGTTTACTGGCATTCCGTAATATCCAATGCCCAATTCTGGTCAGATACAAACCAGCAAACCAATTTAGAGGGAAATAAGTAGACCCAGGAGGGGATGGCTTGGACACACTCTTCGGAAGCCATTACATGGCATCACAAAGAAAGCCATACACTGGAAACGCCAAATCACTACCGAACTATCCAAACTACGCCTACAGTGGAACGAAGACAAACATCGCACTCTTGATCGAGATCATTGGAATCAACTTGTTGTGGCCCTATGCTCCGCTAGAGAGTAAAAGAACTATAATTTATATTTTTTATAATAATTATTCCAATTTGTTACTTAGTAAAAAGTAAATCAGTTCCAAAATGAAAATTTGTAAAGAAGTTAAATCTTTAAGTGAAATTGATTCATTAGTTGATCAAAACACTGCAAAAAATTATAGGCAATCACAAAATATTTGGATATCTTGGAGATCGTCCACATATCGATCGTATACGATATATTGTGAGAGTTACAAGGAATGATCCAACTGTGTGTGGCTCATAGAAAAAATGGGAAGAAGTGTCAAAATCATATGAAGGGAAGATTAGTGCTAGTACAGTCCTACGAAATGTACTAGGAAATGGCTTAAATGAAGAGATCGAAAGAAAACACCACATCCCCTAGAAAAAAAAGATGAATCATTCTGGAACTCAAGTTTTACAGATTAGATTTATTAATTAATCCTAACAGAGCCAAATAAGTTAAAGAATTGTTATTGCCTCACAAACTAAATCTGTCAGACCACTTCTCACAGTCGCAGCATCATCTCAGAGCCTTTGACGCTCCTTTGGGAGCATTTTGACAAATCAGGACAAGTAAATATAATTACCAAAGACTCTTCGAGAATAGAATTATGCAGCAGGGGCGGCATAAAATTTCAATGGAGGCAACCTCTGAATTCGTGAAATCGATGTCGAAGTTCGGTTTTTCGGGAGCATTCTCTCAGCAGATTTCGGACAAAACAATTAAAAAGTATAATAATTGCCATGAAAAGTTTCTCTAACAAACTCTGCCAATTCGGAGCCGACTTTATGTGTAAATTAACACACGCAGCATAAGTGGATGTGAAACGTATATTTTGTGAACCAAGTTAAACTAATTTTTTTTGTTTTACCAGATCTTCTCTGCAAGTTTCAGATGTGTGCCTTAAAGTCCTCTAGATATATGTCTTTCTCTTTAGGTGTTTCGTGTGGTCAACAGCTTTTTTAATTTGACAATTAAAAATTCTAAATATTGGTGTTTAAGAGGATTTAGTCCACTTTATTTTTACTTTATTTTTATTGAAATTCTTCAGTTTGCAAGAGAATATTTGATTTTTGTCAGCAAAGAAAATAAAGAAAAAATACTTGCGGCAATATATTGATTGTTTTAAATAAAGCTAAAAGGCAGCACAACAAGTCATGGGTAGCTTACCAAGCGTAGGGTTATGCATTCGTATTCTTACATTTGAAGAACTTACAACTCTTTTTACTGAAATCGAGAGATGCCTGAACTCTAGACCACTTAAACTGGCACATAAACCGGCACATTTTTTTAATGGCGAACCATCTGTTTGCGTACCAGAAAGAGATTTACTTCAAACTAACATCGATCATTTATCCAAATGGAAGGTAGTCGAGAAATTAAAGCAAGTTTTTGGCGCCGTTGGTGTCGCGGAATGCTTTATCAGTTACAGGCTTGACCCAAAAGGCTCCATGTCTCGAGAAATGCAGAAGTCGGTGACTTGGTAATTATATTTGATGAACGTTGTCCACCCGGACAATGGTCTCTGGTTCAAGGAGTGCACCCTGGTTGTGATGGATTTGTATGAATAGTTATGCTGTTACCTAATGGAAGACATTTTAAATGTCCTATTTTTAAAATAGCGTTTCTACCTAATTCAGAATCCCCTTTTCGAAAACAATACTAACTTAAGTTAAACATATCGTGCTTACGAGGGGGAGATGTTGGAGAGAACAACAAATTAATAATTATTTACTATAATTTACTAAATTATACTAAATTATAATTTCTAATAATTATTAATTATTATTATTATTAATGTACCACTTACTATAATTCATCTATTATCTATATTCGTTCTTTGCTACCTTCTATTTTACACATACATATACATGTACAAGCTATCTCACGTGATTTTCTACCTTAGCTAACCGGTTTTACATATCCTTGTTAGTGTAAAGGAAACTTTTCTATTATTTGTTTTAATTTTGTAAAGAAAGAGAATTATTTTGTTTCGCCTAAATTTTGTAACAAATTATTACAATATTGATCGTGGAAGCTATCATATCTCCACCTTGCTCTTAATTAAAGTTCTTAAATATTAAGTTTACATACATACATTATTGGCCTTTACAACCCTTCAGTCAAGACCTAGTTTTTTACACCACTTATGCTGTGTGTGTTTATTTTATACATGAGTAGCGGCACCTACAGTTTAAAGTCGACTCCGAACGACAGATTTTTGAGAAACTTTACATGGCAGTTTTATTTACTCTCAGAGTTTTTGCCAGAAATCTGCTGAGAGGAAGACGCCGAAGAAATATTGAGTTGAATTTAGTTGAGCAACTTTGCATTTTCCTTTAACTTATTTTCGTTTTTTACAACTTACAAATAAATAAATTAACTTTTTCAAAATATGGCAATGCCGGGTGCAATATCGAAAACTTTTTCTACTTTAAAAAGTTCTTTAAAAACGCGGTGCGACGAATTGATTTCTTATTTGTTATTTTATTATTTTTTATTTCAATTCGACAATAATAATATAATATGGCAAGTTCAAAGATAAGTGAGCTTTAAATGTTAAAAGTAGGATGATCTTCAATTAACGCTCACTTTGTCTTAATGGTTACTCATAAACAATGAACATTTATCTGCCCGTTAAAATCCTCCCTTTAGTTAACGGCAAGTTGTAATAAGGACCCTAAATTTATAAAATTAATTAATAAATAACGTAAATAATGTGATTAAATCCTAATCTTATAGGCATATTTTCGTGTTTCGGTAACAATGTTTAAGATTGGTATTTAATTACCATTATTTTTACGTATTAATTTCATTAAATTTAAACTTATTATTTATGAAATTTTTTCTATGATTTTTATACTAATTTAACTTTAATATTAACTTCTAATTGAATATAAAGTAGTAGCAAGGCAGTAGGATTGTAATTTTAATGATTAGCTGCTATTTCTACAATTAGCAGCTAGGCAGTAATGTTATACCTTTAACGATCAATGACTGAATGAATATTTAAACAAACACGTTCTTCTGGTATAACAGAAGATTCTAATTTTAAAATTGGTTTTTTTGGCCATTTATCTGGTATCCCACATAAACTTTTAGGGCCATTCCACCATAGCTCATGGTTAACGAGTTCTATTGCTGCAATTCCACGAGATGGGTTATCTCGTGTTCGTATTCATTGATCTCCGCTGTATTTCTGCTACTCTGTTTCTAACATAAAATGGACTGGCCTCTAATCCATGAAAGTACTGTGGTGCTATCAGTCCAATAAAAAATATTAGTAATTTCGCTATCAAGTAAAGAGGTTCTTTTGCTAACAAACTTGGGTAATAATGTTGCTTCACAGAGCTCCATTTGAGGTATAGTTAGTCGTTTTAGTGGTCCTACTTTAGTTTTCGCAAATTTACCTTCACACTAGAACTATTCAAAATGACTAGCATAAATAACAGCAGCAAATGAAAACTAGAAGAAACACAAAAACCGTAGATTTCAGGAATTTTTGTTTTTTCTAGTTCTTTTAAATTGTCTCTCTATCCTATCCATCTTCTACTTAGATCTTCCGCAACAAAATCATTCCAGTCGATTCCTAACAACCATAGGTTTTGAAATTCTATTTTCGCTAGAATTGTCGTAGGCGAAAGGATCGTATAGCTTCGTTGTATTTGATAGTAGACTTCATTTAGTGACCTTCACGTAGCTATTTTCAAATTTAATTTTAAAAGAAATTTCATCATTTTTTGTGTTCTACTCAAGAACAAGAGCTTTTATAAAATTATCATTTTCAATTTCAAAAACTTTAGAATCTGCTCGAAGTTCAGGGAAAATAGATTCCATAAGATCCATGAAGATCATTTAAGTAGATTGAATTTACCTTTATTTAACACCTTACACAATTCCAAATGAAGCTTTAGGGCTTGAATCAAATCATTAGCTCCAGAAATCAAGTCGTCTACATAAGTCTCAGTAGTGCGTACCTTACAGTTTCCTAATGGAAACTGTTTTTTCTCATCCAGTGCTAATTGCCAAGAATGGAGCAGGTTTAATACCGTAGGTAACGATTGTAAGATTGTATATGTTGATATCATGAGAGTCAGATTCTCGCCACAATATCTGGTGATATATTTGGTGTTCGCTAGCTACGTTGTTTTTTTTTTGGGAAACATTTTTTCATGTCCCCGGGATCCAATACGATAACGTGTCCATCAGTGTTATAATCGTAGGAAGATCATTCTGCAAGAGCGTACTGCAGACATTTAAAGGGGGTTGAAATTTTTTCAAGAATTTCCGCAGAAACGACTCTCAATTTGTCGTGGCACCCTCGTCGAATAACACCGTGAGTGGCAAAAATAGCTATTTTCAATTAAATTCTGTGAATATCTATTCTGTGAATATATATTGTTGACAATGTAACCAGTCCTTCGTATTCTTTTATGAAAGTTTCATAGAGTTTACCAAACGTAGGATTCCTTTACATTTCGCTCATCAAATCTTCAACCGAGAAAACGCGTTATAATCAGTATGATTAAAGATTGGAACAGGACATCCTTTTTACAAGCAGTTTTAAAGGGTAAATTGATAACACCATAGTGGTCCACCGGGTATGTTCCCATGGAAATACTTCTCATAAAGTTTTTCTTCCTCTGTAAGATGCCTGACAGACCATCTCAAAATTAGGCTCGGAATTTGAAGACAGACTAATTTAAACTATTTTTGTGGCAGTTTAATCTTTTCCACAAAGACCACTTATTTGAGCATTAGTTTTAGTTTTAGAGTCTCCAGCATTTTGAGTAATAAATGAGGCTTAAGCGCATTGATCAAGAATTGCTCTTAAATTAACACAAACGCTGGATATTTTAACTATTACACGCACTATAGATAAGAGTATTTAAGGGTGATCTTTTACATTATTACTGTTGCATACTAAGTTTTCAATGACCTTGTCAGTTATATTATTATCAGTCTTTTTCACTTTTGCATATTCCTTATGCACAATGGTATGGTGCTTCTCCTGGTAAATTGAACAATTTGATTTTAAACGACAGTTTCCACAAATTCTCATTTCGCTTAACAAGTTGCGCTTATTTTCAGAGGACCTAGCCGCGAATTTAAAGCATTTGAATAAAGGGTGTCGCTTGTCACAACAAGGGCAATTTGTATCATTATAGCTGCAGTCGCATGATCATTACGTTTAGAAACCTGTTTGTTGTTTGACAGAAATTTCTAGATTTATCGCTCTGATATGAAGAATGAGGAGAATGACTAATTGTTTTTAAAGCTTTAAAGGATGTTTCCGAAAATTCAAAAAGCGTTGTTTTGGATGGAACTTCAGTAGAAGCTTTTAAAGATTGTTCCCACTCCTTACGAGTTTGATGATTTAGTTTATTAACCGACATATATATTAGCATCCCAACCATTAGAATTGACTCCTAATGTGTCCAACAAAGTTAGATTATTACACGTCGCATCAAAAAGATTCTGAATACTTTCAGGATGGTATAGAAAACAACTTTTTCATTACCATGTCGACAATTTTTCTTTTGTTCTGATAACGATTATTTAAAGCATTCCAATCCAATAACTAGCGTCTGAATTCACAATATCTAGTGGAGTACCTGAACACTGACTTTTCAAAAAATAGTACTTTTTAACATTACTCAACGCTTGATTATTGTGAACTAACGACACAAACATATCTTTATATCCAAGGGAATACCGGCAGATCGATTTTAGGCAAACGAGCTTCAACTGGTATAGTTTCGTTTCTGTTATGTGTTGAGTTTGCAAACGTACTTGAGTGGAAAGTTGATACATAAGAATTACCAGACTCATTGATTGTATCAATTAACTGATCCTTTAATAACAAAAATTCATTCTAGATATTATAATATACGTCTTCAGAGACGTAAGGTACGTCACTCATATTAAACGAATTTACGCAAATAATTTTCAAAATCTGTTTATGAATATCTTTAAATTGACTGGAAGAAGACTCGATTTCTTCCAACACATTTTAAGCATAACCACCACAAGTAATATTAGCTTCTGACTGGTATGCTTTTGTTGTACGTTTCAAATTTTTTTTTCGTCGATTAGTTTCGATAATTTTTGCCATTTTAATTTCTTTCACCTAATATTTCTTAATAAATTTCATAAATACATATGGTTTGGAACACAAAGTAAGGGAGTAGTAACGCAGGTTAAATTAACACAATTCAAACCCAAGAGTACAAATATCCAGAAAATTTCATTCAATTAACAGTTCCAAGCCAGAGATGCAGTCGGTGTATGTTATTCAAGACCTCAGTGTAGTCAAGAGTATAAGCAATATTCCAAGATTCCCAAATAAGCAAAATTCAAGTATGGGTAATCTTCCAGAATAGACAGTATTCCCGAAGAGGCAATATTCCGTGTAAACAAAATTAAAGGCAATATTTCCCGGGTTTCGGCACCATTGTTTAAAACATTATTTTTACGTTATGTTATGAATTAATTTTATTAAATTTAAACCTAATATTTATGAACTTATTTTTATGATTTTTATACAAATTTAACTTTAATATAAACTTCTTAATCAATATGAAAAAGCAGCAAGGCAGTGTGATTATAACTTTAATGATCGAGCTTTTGACATAATTAGCAGCAAGGCAATGATGTTAAAGCTTTTGCATAAAAAACCAGTTAGCTAAGTGCCAGGTAGAAAATTGCGTGACGTGTGTAAAATAGAAGGTAGCAAAGAAAGATTTAATATACCAACCGAGATCAAGCGCAGGATTACTCTTGCATACAGTCCTACGTAAGAACATCGATCCAGTGCGAAGATTTCCGCATCCAATACAACAGTGAGCTATATGAGTTCCTCAACGGCATAGACGTTGTGCAGCGTGTTAATATCCGGCGACTGCGTTGGCTCGACCATGTCGTTCGAATGGAGGTGGATGCTCCGTTGAGACGGGTATTTGATGCGGGGATCTGCGGAATTCGGCGAAGAGGACGACCTTGTATCCGTTGGAAGGACCAAATCGAGGAAGCCCTGTCATCGATTGGTATGACCAACTGGCGTGGGTGCACAAGAAGCAGAGGCATCTGGAAGGATATTTTGCGGCAGGCCGAAATCCGTTAATCGGGTTATTATGGCCAATTAAGTAAGTAATACTAATCAGGCTAATCAGAAATATTATAAATATTTATGTTAATAAGAAAAGAACGAAACAAAAGTATGTTTAACCGTACGGCTAGTACACAATCTATTCAAATATTAAATTTCATTAGAAACTTAGAGAATGGCTTTCCATTTTGTTTTAATTACAAATGTTTTTAAAAAAAATTGTTTTGTTTTAATCACAAAATTTCAAAATTGCATTTACGTCAATATTTTGAATTAATTCCTAAATTGGAACCTGTTTCCAAATGAGTCCAACATTCAGAGGATGTCCCCTACTAAATCAATGGATTGTTTTGTTATACCGGAAAGTAGGTTATAGAAGAAGGCAAACAGCGAATAGTTCTTATTACTATTTTTCGATGGCCAGTGTTCTGCCTTAGTCATCTGTTTTTGGGTAAGTATTCTGTAGAAGCATAATATAACAATAATGTGATATTATGTATGGATTCGAAGTGTAGTTATACAAATAGAACAAGAGCATAATGATTTTTAAACACCCTGCAGACCGCCGTGGTCTAGTAGGTAGTGTGGTGGCTTATTAGACGAAAGGCCAGGGTTCGAATCCCCGGTCAGACATCAAAAACGAAATATGAAAAAATATTTCTTCGGCGACTTCCTCTCAGCAGATTTCTGGCAAAAACTCTGAGAGTAAATAAAATTGCCATGAAAAGTTTCTCAAAAATCTGTCGTTCGGAGTCGACTTTAAACTGTAGGTCCCGCAACTCATGTATAAAATTAACACACACAAGTGATGTGAGAAGCTTGGTCGTAATCCTGACTGCAGGGTTATAATGGTCAGTTATGTTATGTTATGCATACTTATGGTAGTCTTGTTGGTTCTAAAAATATATTAATGCACCAGGTTACTGATGGACATCAAAAAATCCTTGTTTTTTTTTGGTGCAATGCATGGCAATGAAGCATCGATGTTATACCAACTTATCACAAAGTCATGTATTGATTTATATTACATAACGGAAGTAAAAACAAATATATTTTTTATTGCACACAACTACTAGAGTATATAATTTATTTATTATTTTATTTATTTGGAATATCTTCATAAATGTATTGCTCTGACAAACTTCAGGATGCTGTTCAGCTGTTGAGTAATAAAAGCCCAAGTGTTTCTAAGATGCATTAACGTCACACTGGCTACAAACATCTGGTTTGGTGATTTATTCTACTCAACGCTACTCTCTCTATATTTAGATATTCAGAAGCAAATCTCATCTCATTTTAATTAGTCAAGAAAAATATAGATTTTCTCAGACCTGTTTAAAATAATGTCAGCCTCATTTCCTCTTTGTTTCCACAGAACATAGGTTTCTAAAATTTTTATACTACTCCACAGAAATATATTTGTTTTGTGAAAGCTACACATAAGTTATACATAACCTAAGAACCAGTAGAGGGCGACTTCATTTCCTCTATAATTTCAAGTCACCCTCATAGTGCAAGCTGAATTGAGCACATCTTTCGATGGCACAAACTTTCACTTGCAAGTAACTCTCGAGCTTTTCCACTATATTTCAAGGCGGGACCGAACAACGTCAATAAAAAAACATCGAATTATTTCGATGTACCTTTAAGATACCCAGAATATTTTTAGAATATCGATTTATGTATATCTACCAGCAATTGTGCCCTTAATTTAAAACTAATTTAAACAGACAGGGAGCTTGTCGATTTATTTTTGTTTTGATTTTTGTAATTGCTAAACGAGTGATTGGCTAATTGCTTTCGAAGCTAGTATCCAACTATTAGAAAATGCTTGGATCGAGGCATGGGCAACAAGTATTTGATGAAACTAAACCACTCTCGAGAATCTGTCCTCTGTTTGCGTCTGACAACTGACTGAGTATTGAGTTTTCAACCAACCGTTACCTGTGAACGCGTCTGATAGCAATCAGCTTTCTGAAGCAATTAGTTCCTTCCATCACGTATTTAACTGTCACTTATTACTTGTTAGCCGAGATTGGATACTTTTGTATCCTTTACATCTGACCGTGTAATAAGGTCATTTAAAATAAAAATTTCATTCTTTTGTTAAACATTTTTAAAGCGTATAATTTCTTGTTGTGAAATAGTTTTGTATTTAAAAAAAAAAATAAATAAAATAATAATAATAATAAATGGAATACACCAGAGTCATAATGTTATACAATATTTACATTGGTATCACTTTTGCACCGATTGTTTAGTCGAATCACGTTCCAAATTCATATAAAATGTTTATATTACATTGGAATCCAGTTAGATTGTTAAAACAGCAGAGTAGCAACAAGAACAACAACAATAACTTCTTTATACGTATACAATTTTCAAAAAGAAATTCACAAAATGAGAAATTTTAACAAAGAAAATCTTTATATAAATACATATCTTAATAAAAAAAAAAAGAAAGTGAAAGTGAAAGAATCGACGCAATCACATTAAAAATATTAACATTTTGGAGACTTTTTATTCAAAAGCACATAAGGGCACGCACGACTAATACCCTCTATAAGAATTGTCGTAGCCGAATACGATTTGAATTAAGGCAGCCCATGGAATTGTTCACACATCATTAGGGCATCAACACCTTTTTACTTTTACTTTCATGCCCAGCGAGTTACATACAGATTCATAAAGGCAAAGAAGACTTTTTTATTACTGCAGGCATTTCAAACATTCAAGCCATAAATGTTTACACATACATATGTACATACAATATGTATATGGATTTAAAGTTTTACACTCATTGAAATGCACACACACAATATTTCAAACATGCCTTCAGTAAGTAGTGTCTTGAAGAAAGAAAATACATACATACATTCATATGTACATCTATATGAAGAGGCTATTGTTAATGTAGTCGTTTAAACAGTATTTTACAGAATACGTATTCTGTACGCATATGCTATTCCAATACGTATAATTGTGTACAGGTGGAGACAGAATTTTGTATAAAATCCCGATTGTTGAAAATAAAATAATAATAATTGGATGTGTTTATTCGAAAATTCTTTTTGATTGGATTTGAATGTTACTTCATTCGAATATCAAAATTTTGAAGTTTTTGTTTTTTTTTTTTTAATTGAGTAGAATTTTGTGTTAAAGTGACATTTTTGTCATTTAACTGGTTATAATACGTGTTGCGTCAACAGAAAGTGAGGAATATTTTTATCGCCATCGCTACTTTGAGTTGTTCAGCCACCAAGGGCAATGCATATTCGAACATTTGTATGTACTTAGTTTGGTAATGGTAATGTCAACGTTTGCGAATATCTTGTTTTCGGGTTAAGCTTATTTTTATCATTAAATGGACAAGTAAATGAACACAGTTACAGCTACTGAAGGTTAACTTCTTCGAAACGCAGTCAATCTTGCTGATGTAAAATGTTACTACAAAATTTATTTGCAGAGACGTCGTAATCAATTTAAATTCAATATTTAAATATGAATTTGTGTGTAAAATGTCCTTAAGAGATTTATTCGTTTAAAAGGTCTATTATCTGTGGAATATCATATCGTTCCAATGGAGCTTATAAGAATTGTCCTACTTTTTATAAACACAGGCCACATCAAATCTCTCAAATCCTTCGTACAGAATATCCAATGTGAACTTAGCGCTGTCCTGTTAAGACCACATCATTCAATTTAGTTCAAATGAATTCGGTAATTATGTACCTGCACTGTTTTCTTTGAGTAACTAAGCTGCCTACTGCTCAAGACCCTTTCAGCTAACACGTATCATTGTCTATGATCTTTTACTTCAGTTACTGGGCTGGTTGAATTTGTGGCCTACATATATAGGCTGCAGACCTAAGCCACGAAACAAAATTCGCCAAATTGTGATCTGCGAAATATAGGGTTCTTGTGAGCGAAACGAAATAGATTGCATCTGAATCCACTGCACTCTCTTACGATGTTATTGACAAATTTTGCGTTCAATGTGCATTTAATTTTCAGCCCTTTAATTTCATTTAATATTATTATTATAAACATATTTAGAATATTTTTGCATTTTTTGTTTGCCAACTTTAAAACCTAATTAGGATTCCTTTATTTCGAAGCTTGTGAAATTGAAATAAAGCTATAAGCCCGCAACCTTATTTCTAAATCCAAATGTTGTTTTCTACAATTCCAATTAGTACTACACCCAAGAGCGCCTTGAATTGAACAATTGCTGGACCAGAGCCTTTTTGTATTAAATAAACAACACTGTAACAATTGATCTTCATCTTAAAGAACTGACTAACTATAGTGCCACTTTTAAATTTTATGTATCTCAAGTGATTTGTTATTTTTTAGTGATATTATTGATTCACTTACGTATATCATTCAATTGAAATATTTGAGTGTGAGTCAATTTATTATTCCACTGGGTTGTTTTTGATAATGTTTATAATGATAAGGGTTTAAGCATGTAAAGTTAGAGAGAAAATATTACAGAACTTCATCTGCATTTTTAAGATACAATTAAAAATCATAGAATAGATTCATTTGCACTTACACGATTAGTTATGCAACGACATGCAACCAAACATTCTCGAACGTGCAGTTCAATTTACAAGAGATTTTTGAAAACCGTTAATCACTGTATTTTTCTGTTGATATTTTCGGAAGATGTATTGTGTATATGTATGTACATATATCAGTATTTATAGATTGATTTTCAAGCAATAAAATAAAAAATACTATGGAAAAAAGTAAATTAATTTATTAAGGATCAAGAAGTTAAACAGAATTTTAATTAAATGATATACATACATATACATACATACATATTTTAGAATTTGTATGTTACCAAAAGGATCAGGATGGAATTGAAGATAATTTTTGGATGAAGTTCATTCATCTTCTCTCGATTCGCATAAGTGTTCACTTGGGATTGTCCAAAACGTTGACATGGCAAAATCACAATATTTTGAAGCGAAATGTTTCAACCAAAGAAAATAATTTAATTGTCACCTAGCGATGGAGCTTCTGTTCGAAAAGTAGGTAATAGCAGAACCATTCAACGTATTACAATACAATACTGAAATAATAATTAGATAATAAGAAAGCTGTTTACGAAAAAATTAATTTTATTATTATATTTTAAACAAATTTATAAATAATTAGCAATATTAGCAGAAGGAAAGGATACACCGTTAAGAATATTTATAATTTCAGATAAATTTAGTTGTTTTTTTATAAAATAGTTCAGAAACCACCCAGAGCATGAAAAGTGTTTCTGTTGCAAATTGTGCTAAAACCCATTTTATTACTTTTAAAGGATCTAGCATTTAGATCCTAAAGGACACCTCTGGCCCTTTTAAAAAGACTTGTAGAATAAGATGGTAAGTTCGAGAAGGTTATATTTAATACGCAATAACTTGGTTGCTAGTATAGGCCATGAAATTGAGAGTTTCTTGCATTCAATTAAAATTTTCATATGCTTTTACTAGAGGTAACATTTGATTACTGGACGCGCATAAAGGTTTAAATTAATTTGTTGTTAAAAAATGTATTTTCAAGCTCAGCTTGGACTAATGTGTCTGTCTTAGTATTAAAATTCTAAGGAGTTCGTTAGGAATTCTGTGATAGGGGGCATGTTTAGTACTTTATTAATGTAATTGAAATGAAGTTTTAAAGTGTCTACAAATAATGAATTTAGCCCGGTTTCCAACAAAAGGAAATCATTTTTACAAAGAATCGCAATAGTTTCCCGACATTCTCATATGCTTCCAAAAACTCAATTGCCCAAGACGTCGCATTAAAGATTTTAAGTTTTTTTAAATGAAATTTTAAGGTGTTTAACATATTTAGTCCAATAAGTTGTGATTGTTAATTTTGATGGTAATAACTTATTTAAAAGATCTTGTGCCGCTACGAAATACTAAAAATTTTTGATTTAGCCTTATTAAGCTTTAAATTCCATAAGTTGCCGTAATTATATAAAGAATCATCAGACGAATCAGAAGTAATGACAAGATCATTACGATATATTAGTAATTTCACAATAAAATCGTGAATTTTAGCACCACCAGAGAGTATACCAAAGAGTACATGAATATTCTTATAATTTTAGATAAAAATCCCATGGTAGCCGGTATGTAAAATGAATACATAAGTATTCTTTCCATCCATCCAGTTTAAATTAACGGTGTTATCCAGGTTAAAAACGTTATCAATAGTTAACTTAGTTAGTATTGTTCTCTGAAATCAACTTGAAATCCATTAAGAATATTGTATTTATTTATCCAATCCGCAATGCGATTCAAAATATTGACAGCATTGTTAGAGTCAGTTTTCCTAAGAAGATGGATAAAAATAGGCAGATTTGAAGCGAGATTGCATTTATTCCTTAAGTAAATTTGCATTTAAAACATATAATAATTATTTAAAAAAAATTTATCAGAGAAGATTCGTAATACCTCTCAATGCTGAAATAATATTGAGTCTTAAAAATTAATTTTTTTTATTGAACAAATGGAGCAGAGCGAATTTGCCTTGTTTTAGCGAATTGTTGCATGTATTGATAGCACTGAAAGCACCTTTTAACCCTGAAATATCATACTTCGTTGAATTGACGGGCAAATATTGTTATTTTAGAAACAATGTTTATTCATTTGATTTCATTAAAATATTAAAGAAACAATCGGGAAGAGTAATCCAACCAAAATTTTGAGACAGAATGCTATTCTAATACAAACAGTATGTGAACGTAACTGAAATATAATTAAAAATAAAAATAATCCTTTTCTCAATATCGTGTAAGAATTGAAAAATTGTTGTGGCCTACTAAAAGAAAAATTTAGCAGTTTGTAGGAATTTAAATTTAGAGTGCTAACAGAACAAAATAAAAACGAATGCAACAATTGAATTATGGTTCTACATAACATTTTCCAGACTCATATGGTATGGTACTTTGTTTTCTAGAGAATCAGTGAAAGCAATAACAAAATTCAATGAATTTTTTTTTCCAATTCAAAGTAAAAAAAAAACAATAAAATTCTTAAAACTTAACAGGTACAAACAATACTTAATACCAAAAAGGGGTAAATAAGAATGCGTTACATAATGACTATTTGCATTTTTAACCGTAGCTCTTCCATAGCCGCACATTCTTTCATATTGAGCTCCAATTTTTTGATTTTCCTTTGGTTATTAATTTTCTTTTTCAAGGACAGTAAAACTCATTTTTTTACTTTCAATCATTTCCGTCTACATCTGCATTGCTTCTGAGACAGCATTTTCTACTTGTTGATGGAATCTGTTCTTGTGATGTTGTAGATTCTTCATGGAAATTTTCGGTGTCGAATTAAGTAAAATTTTGCTTGCGGGGTCCTAACCGTCTTAATTAATAGCCACTAAAACTGTCGTTGAGTTCGTCAAAGTTGTTGCATATGTTTAGAGTACAACTTACTTTTATTTTGTTGTAATGTACCGTAGATTCCTAACCTTAACTCGTACCTGTGGCCAATCCATACTAACGTATATTGTTTTAACAAAACTTACGATCACAAGGTGGTCCTTGAAATAAATATACAGCATAAAAATAATTTCATTTTAAACTGGAACTGCCTACTTCCCAATAAAAACAACAAGCAACTTCTCCTCTGTTACTAACCACTTTCTGAATGGATTAAGAGAAACATGCTTCAGTTCTGACTACATCATAATAATAATACAATGTATGAAAAATAATTTACTTTTTATTTATATTTTTACACATTAGCAATATCAATTTCAATTTAATTATTGGTTTAAATAAATTTTCTATTGTCGCATAGAATATATTTCACGTCCAGCCCCACGGTGTAGTAAAAAGTTAAAGCGAACGAAAGGCAGTCATTCACTCTCGTTCCCACTCTCTCAGCCGCCTACTATCTTTTGACTTATCGTTCGCTTTGCTTCACGTTATAATATTACTTCGGCATTAATATCCCCCGGTGGTCTAACATCTTTGGCTTTTTACACACCTACAGCGTTGCCAGTAAATTTTTTTTAAAAACTTTTTATTTCTAGGAAAAAATTTTTTTTTAATGTGCCCTCAGTTGGTGTTTCTTTTCTACTTTTACCTGGGACTTATGACATATACAATATTTTATTTAAAAATGTAAATATTTTGTGCTATAAAAATTTTTAACTCGAATTTTGTACAAAAAAAACTTATTCTATTAGAAGACAGCTTTAATGAAATCTTTTTCCCACTCAAAAAATTTGTAAAAAAGGAAAAACTTGGCAAATGGCAACGCTGCACATATAGGACACGAACATCAACAATGTACGTTAAAAAAAACCTTTTTCCAGGTTTCAATGGTATACCCAAAAAATAGGATTCACAATGAGAATTATTAATAAGAATGAGAAATGATCTACATTTTTGAAAGAATATTTGTCAAGTTAAATATGCAGAATTTAGGAATTTGGCGCTGTACTTTTTTCTATATCTCCTCATTACATATTACATATTAAGTTACACTTGAAAATATTACTAACAATTTTCCTCCGGGTTAACACATGCCTCTTAAAAATACGCTCACATTAATATCATATTCCCTTTGTACCGACGTCTGGTTATAACGAAATACCAGTAAGCCGTATTTGAATTTCAAAAAATAAATCGTCAATATATGAGAAAAAGCGCTTATATGAATATAAATTCCTTAATTAAATATTCAACTGTGTGCTAAATGAACTTGACAGTATTTATAAAGATGCCCATACACTTACAATACTATTGTTCACTAAAATACACAATTAAATGACTGTGTGTTTATTTATTTTAGTAGGTGGCACAACATATTGACTAAAATCAAAAGATTTTCGATTTTCTTTCAACTGAGATGGAGTAGTAAGCCGCAAATCAGTTTTAATATTCTTGAAAAAGCATTGCAGACAACAAAAATTTGTTCTCCACGAAAAATATGCTTGTTTTTACATTATTTTTTATAGGAAAAAATAAGAATTGTTTTTAGCTCCTCATTTCAAACGTCCTCATTTGAATCCTCTAACTTTTGTTCAAAAAATTTATTTAATCTTTGATTTGCCAAACTGGATAAATTTATCTAATTATTCAATTAAGGCGTCTGATATTTTTTTAATGCTAATACTATTATAATTATTTTGTACTATTAAAAAGCCTATTATACTATTTATTGATAAATTAATTCTTTATTTAATTCTATTGCCCGTATTGAGAAGGTTGATGTGTTCCATGTTTTTCTTATTGATTACTTTTATCAATTGAATTGATAAGATTTCCTCTGTTCTCTTAGCAATGGATTTTTGTTGGAGTGTGGTTGGTAGTGGTTTGTTATTGTTTACTTCTTTAGTCTCATAGGTTTTATTGTCTATCACAAGTGTTGAGTGGACAAATGACAAATGTTCCATTCAATGCTATTTCTTCATCGTCTATCATGGCAACGCCTTCGCAATTGTTAACAAGCAGCACATCATTTGAGTGCAGTTAAATGACTTACTTCTTAATAAATTAAATATACAAGCATCATTATTTATATCTGTAATCCGATTATTAGCGCAAATTAACAAATTATTATAGTTTTTACATTTACTTTCTGTTCCAAATATATTATTTCTATTTGCTAGCAGTTTTTTAAAGTTAATTTTATTTATTTTATCTTTTATCCTGACTGATCCAACCGATGGGTTAAATCTCCTTTTCAATTGCTATACCAAGTTTTCCTCTGTGAACTGTAGTTCTATAATCGTGTGCCTATATATTAAAGAAAAAACAATTTGGAATTGGTATAAATGCAGTTTCACCAACCTTAAGAATAACTGATTCCTAAACACAATAATAGAAAAAAATGATTTTTTTAAGTATGTTTTGAAATGTATCCATCACCATTACACACAATAAGTTGGTTGGCAGCTTTGTAATTTGTGCATAGTTTCTAATGAATCTTCGATAGATATCTTGTCATACTCGAAGAAATGATCAACTCCTTCAAGGTTTTTGGAAAAGGTATTTTGGCTATTCAACTTCCAACTTCTTTTGAGTAAAACCCAAAAATTCGATTTTTTGACCGCAAAAATTCGCACTTGTCAAGCTGAATCTTAACATTTGCATTTTCCATCGTTTCAAAAATAATTCTTAGAGATGGTACTATTCTGTTTTTCCGAAGATGATGTTTTTCATCGATGTATATGTAGCATCTCTTTCCGATGTGCGGCGGGAGAATGTCATCAAGTGCTCTCTGAAATGTGGCCGGTGCGTTTTTGAGTCCAAATGGTAGGCGTAGGAATTCATACTTTTCCGTTATTTACTGAGAATGCGGTCTTCGGTGTATCGTCTTCCTTTAAGGGAATCTGATGAAATGCGGGATTTCAAGGTCCTAGGACGCTGAAAAATTTGTTTCTTTCAAAATTCGCCAACACCTCGCGATCTCCGGTATGGGATAACGATCTGATATCGTAGCCTGGTTCAATTTCCTGTAATTGATGACCATTCTATATTTGTTCTCTCCTGATACGTTCCTTTTTTTCCACTATCTTTACTGGTGCACTATACGATGATTTCGACGGTCGCATAGTTCCATTGAAATCCGGACTTCAAGTCTAGGACGCTGAAAAATTTGTTTCTTTCAAGATTCGCCAACACCTCGCGATCTCCGGTATGGGATAACGATCTGGTATCGTAGCCTGGTTCAATTTCCTGTAATTGATGACCATTCCATATTTGTTCTCTCCTGATACGTTCCTTTTTTCCATTATCTTTACTGGTGCATTATACGGTGGTTTCGACGGTCGCAAATTCCATTTTCCAAGAGTTTTTCTAGCTGATGTTCAATCTCCTCCTTCAATGCCATTGGGTATGTGTAAGATCTGCAATATATCGGGTTGTCTGTGCCAATTTTAATTTCTCTTTTTATCGTTGTTATATACGTTAGTCTTTTATTCGGTTCAGAAAACAATTGAGGATAATCACGGATGATATTTAATAATTTATTATAGTGTTCATTGGAAAGGTGAGAGATTTGAACTCTTTTTGTTTTAAGAGTATTATAATGTTAGGTGAAATAGTCATGAAACTTTAACGGCTATAACTTTTCTTAGAGTATCATTACCATGGAATATTTGAAGAGTTGGTCAAATATAGGAATTGGGTTTCTTATTCTAGTAGATTGTATGTAATTTTTATTCGAAATTTTATTTGAATTAAAAATTCAAGATTATCTCTACTCCTGTTTAGTTCTAGATAAGGTAGTGAATACGGTCAACAGTTGACTGTGGAAATGCATTATGCATCTCACACTCCTGTTCCGTTTAACGGATGGCTCCTGTTGAAAGAATCGTGAAAATGTTCTTTGTTGTCGCTGCGGCTGATAGTCCGGCTGGAAAATATTATAGTTATAATTCCTTGACAAATGGGCCAATTCTTGACAAAATTTTTTTGATTGTGGTCTAAAAGGTAATGGAGAAGGTTTTTTCCCGCCATGATTCAAACCCCCAAAAGTCGTTGGCCTAATGCCCTGAGCGTATTGCTTTCTGAAATGTATATTATCCAACATTAAGCACATTTGGAGTGCCTCTGGTAAACCTTTAAGTTTACTAACGCTCAGCAATCTGGGAAAATACCCATTCAAACCGCGCACGAAGGTATCTATTATGAATTATAAATTTGATAATATTCTGTTATAGTGTTATTTCCCTGCGTTATTTCTCTCCATGAATTAAATTCGCCTGGTTTCCCAGTGAATTCCCTTAAACACTTCACCATGTCCGGAATTTTATCAGCATCGCTAAGTTGAGATGTGAAAGTCACAGTAAAAGATACTTCCGACGTTTCGTTTTTCGTCTGAAGTCGAGTTGAGGTTCCTAATTGTGTCTTGTATTAAGTTCTGTATCTGTTCCTTTAATGACGGTGTCAATATCGATAGATTGTCTAAACGAAAAGAACTTCAGCTTCCTGATAAGGACATATTGATTTGCTAAATCAGCTGGTGTATTAGTTGTCATTTTTTATTTTTTTTTCCTATCACTAACCTAAAATTATTTTTTTATTAATTTTTTTTTAATCTTATCTTCTCTCTGTAATCTTACTTTCTTTCTTTTAAAAGAATTTTTAAATATTTTTAACAATTCTTATAATGTTTTAAAATAATTCGTAAAAATAGTGTTATTACAATAGTTCTTCCAATAAACTTATCTTTGACATCTTCCAGAGTTGATAAACCCTCCACATTCAACCGTTTTCTCCTTGTACTGCGGTACAGATGATGGCCACTGTTTTTCTGTTATGAAAATATCAATTTTTTCTTCTTTTTGCATTTATTATGCTCAAGGTAATGCAAAATTCAAAAAGTACCAATCTGGCCTTTATTGGATAAAGTTATATTTATTCCTTAAGTTTTATGTTGTTATAAATATTTATTCTTTGTAATATTATAGAATATTAGATTTTTGGTTTAAACAGAAACAGTATTTATGAAATTTACATAAAAATTTTACATCGGGGGTTAAATTTACTCTGATATGTATGGAAAAACTGCATAGTGTCTACATAATACCTACGTAGGTACACTTTACTTACCAGAGTAAATGTGTTTCATACATGCAAAGTAATACATTTGGCGTAAGCCAAATACTGAGTTTTTTCCTAACGATACTCAGGCTATTTTAAAGCAGGGGGATTGGTATTGGTGGAGGGTATGCTTCCAGTGCAGGAGTAGGATATATTCAATATAAAGACAATAAAATGGATTCATTCCAATCTTTGGGCATATTAAAATAAAATGTGAAGCAAAGCGCCGATAAGTTAAATATACTGAACACATTTGTTTCTAACAGAACGATGATCCAACACACTTTGAGAAATTGTAGCTTATCCGTAATTTATTCAAAACTACTCCAAACACCGGCAATGGTCCCTGATCTCAAAATTATTGAGCGTTTTTGATAAAAATTTCCCCATAAGCTGTATAAATTAAGTATCAATACAGAAAATAGGTGAAACAAGGAAACAAATAGGTGAGAATGAAACAACATAACCCTTGAATTTTATGCTAGTCTCGTGCGTTCGATGCTTCCACTTTTGAAAGCGGTGATAAAGACAAACGATTTTGGTTCCGAGTGTAAAAACTATGCCTTTTATTTTACTGTCCAATTATTTGTTTGACATGAAATTTGTTAATATTTTTAGTTTTAAAAGTATTTTTAAATAAAAAATCCTAAATTTATACAATGCTTAAAGGCTTTTTAATTTAACTTTTTTTTTAAATATATCATTGGATATACCTAGTGTCCAATTTGATAAGACAACCACTTTTGCTGTCTACTGTAAATATGACTCTACTGTAAATATGACTCTTTAAATAACAACTGCGGTAATTTTTTCCCGATTTTATCAAACGAAGTGTCAGTCTTTTCACAAGAGAATTTACTTCAAAAATGTCACCACTTGTTTAAAAAATTAATATTTTCCAGGTTGATCCAATCTAAACTCATAACCCATAAGTTTATGTATAACATTTTTAAAAACTTTAGATTTTTAATTTACATAGGCTTAAACATATTTGGGTAAAGATAATAATTATTGTGTGAAAAGATCCAAAAAAAAAAGTTTTTTTTATCAAATAAAATAAGTTCGAGAAATACAAAAAAAAGTATTTTTGAGTTCTACTCAACTAACTAAACAACTTAGACTAGGTAGATACTATGGTGTATTTTCACTGTCGCACTGTGTTATTGAATAAGCGGATTTGCGCACGCCTGAACACTTTATTTTGTCAATTAAACGAATATTGTATCAATTATAAGTTCCTTTGATTTTAATTGATCAATTAGCACTTATTTTTCACTTTGTAAAATTATTTACTAATTTCATTAATTTATTTATTTCATATACTACACAACAAAATAAATTTGTCTTATAATTAGAGTGTAGGATTAACGTATTGTTAACACATATAAAGATTTAGTTACAGACATAATTATAGTGAAACTTACAAAAAAGAAAAAAAAACGAATACAAAGTAAAACGGAAACAGTGAATGGTTATAATAGTAAAATGAATTACACACACATGCATAATACATTTATAAAAAGTAAGATAACAAAAACTTATTGAATTATATTGCATTGTTTATAAATTAAATATTGCTGGATAAAAGGTTCCAAAGGTTAATAGTGTTTACATAAAAATATCATTTAGATGTCATAGATTGATGCCTCATATGTAGAAGATTATTTGATCTCTGTGAAGTTCTAAACAAGTAAGTTGAAGAATGAAGAAAACTAATCTACTGCAGTAATTGTAAAGCGCACATCATTATTGTCGAATGAAATTCCATAAATTTTTTTTATCAAAAGACGAAATCAGATCAAATTTTTTTAAGCCAGAAACATATCTGACGATGGTGTTAAAAATTGCATTTAATTTTCAAGAGCACGAAGCATCGCAATATCCGGAACTTTCAAATCCATATAGCAGTATAAGAGATTATTTAGCAATCAGCAATTTTATGTTTAATGTATTGACATTTATAAAGAGTTCATTACAGAGATCAGTTGTGACAATAAGGTGGTAAGGCATGGTGGTACTTTTCATAGATTTAGGCATAATAAAAAGATATTTTGATATTTAAGGATTGAGATCATTGTTTTTAGCCGACATCTGTACTCTATGAAGGTTGTCATTAATTTTAGAAAAACAAATGTACGATTTATCACATCCTATAAAAACGTTCATGTCTGCATACACGTGCATATTTCAATACATTAATTGATCTTCCAGTTTATTTATAAAAATGGTAAAAAAGTAATCCAATAATTGATCATTGGGGAACACCTCTCATAACAGTTAAAAAGTTTGAGTATTTATCTCTATGAAATACTGATAAGAAACAGTTAAACACATATGACCTTAGAAGTTTTAAAGAATTTCATGGTTAACAGTATCAAACGCTTTGGAGCGATCTAGTAGTAGTAGCCTTTATCAATATTTTGTTTTATTTTCTCTGTAACTATGTTTTCACGAAAGCCTGAATATTTATGAGTAATTAGTTTGTTATTTTCAACGTATGAAGATATTTGGTTAGATTTTGGATTTCACAAACTTTGAATAAATATGGTGGAATCGCAATTGGTCGATATTCATTATTTGACTTTGCACATTTCCAATTCTGTTTTGCATTATGGTGTTGAATATAAATGTAATATGACGCAGGATTGTTGGTATTATTAGTTTTAAAAATTTTTCGTTTTATGTTGTTCATGGCAACAGTATTTAATTTAACTGACATACGACTGACTGAGCCACACAATGTAAATCAAACGGAACAGACCTATTTCAAATAGTGATTTATTATTATACTGAGTAACGCTTCTATTTAATTCTTCCATGTTAATATCGGATCTTTGTCTTTTTCTGCTAATGACAGTATAACGAATTCAACTGTTGAAGAAAAGATTCTGAAGGAGCAGGAAAATTTTGACTGTCTGATGATTTTATTTACCCCCTTTTTAGCAGTGAGTTCAGTTCAGCAGTTTTAAACCTTCAATAATAGTACTTCTAACGTCAGAATTAAACCCCAAATTTTCTTTGCATATTTTCTAAGTGCTGTTGTTTTGAAGTCGCCGTAGTCTAGTAGGTAGTGTGTTGATTATTATGCGAGAGCCAGGTTCGAATCCCCGGTCAGACATCAAAAACGAAATATGAAAAAATATTTCTTCGGCGGCTTCCTCTCAGCAGATTTCTGGCAAAAAACTCTGAGAGTAAATAAAATTGCCATGAAAAGCTTCTCAAAAATCTGTCGTTCGGAATCTTTGCATATTTTCTAAGTGCTGTTGTTTTGAAGTCGCCGTAGTCTAGTAGGTAGGTGTGTTGATTATTATGCGAGAGGCCAGGGTTCGAATCCCCGGTCAGACATCAAAAACGAAATATGAAAAAATATTTCTTCGGCGGCTTCCCTTCCAGCAGTTCTGGCAAAAACTCTGAGAGTAAATAAAATTGCCATGAAAAGCTTCTCAAAAATCTGTCGTTCGGAATCGGTCCCGCCACTCATGTATAAAAATTAACACACACAACATAAGTGATGTGAGAAGCTAGGCCGTAATCCTGACTGAAGGGTTGTAATGGCCAATTATGTATTATGTATGTTGTTTTGAACAAGTATTCAATATTTTCCTGTAAAACGTTAAGTTGATTCTCGGCGGATAAAGTATAATAAATGAAGCCCCAATTAATTCAATATAACTCTTGCAGTAAAATATCGTTAACAATATTGGATGCATACTTACCCTACAAGAAATTAATCATCGAAACTAACACAGACAAAATTTTCATAAACATTTAATTTTTATTTGACTTTTTACACTTTAGAGTTGTATTTCTATTTCTTTCTACATGAAAAAGGCGGGTAAGACTTTTTAAAAAATTAATGGCGTCTTAATTTTGCAAAATGAAGCGAAAGACTTAAGATAAAATAAAATCAAATAAAATTTACTAAATTTAGCAAAGTGTTTACAAAGTGTGAAAAATGTGTGCGTTAATTTATAATTTTAAAACTTTTCTCGTAATTTAATTTTTAAATAAAAAGTAAAAAGTTGCCGTAGTCAAGTAGGTAGCTTATTAGACGTAGGGCCGCGCTTCAAACCCCAGATCAGACATCTCGAACAAAAAAGAAATATGAAAATATATTTCTTCGGCCAAGAAAAGCTTCTCAAAAATCTGTCGTTCGGAGTCGACTTTAAACTGTAGGTCCCGCCACTCATGTATAAAAATTAACACACACAACATAAGTGGAGTGAGAAGCTATGCCGTAATCCTGACTGAAGGGTTGTAATGGTCAATTATGTTATGTATATATGTAAGTAAACATCAATCAATTTTTTATAGTTTTACATTTAAGCTTCTTGAGAACTTTTAACCTTTAAAAAATTTAGTATTTTTAGTATCCTTTTTGTATTGTGCTTGTGGGACCAACTTATCGTTTATGCGATTTAATGTGTATTTAGGTACCCGGGTATGTGTTTTATAAGCCAATTTGACCATTATAAATACGTTTATTGAAATTTTTGTCTATATAAGTTATGAAGTCGCCGTAGTCTGGTAAGTAATATGTTGGCTTATTAGACGTGAGGATTTTTTTTCAGCAGATTTCTGGCTGCTCTGAAAGTAAATAAAATTGTCAATAGGTCACGACACTTATGCATATAATTAACACACACATCATAGATGGTTTGAGAATCTAAGTCATAATCCTGACTTAAGGGTTATAATGACCTTTAAAATTCCTTTCGATTAATTAAAATCGTGTGGGTTTTACTCGTTAGACGAAACAGCGATGTTTTGTTCTGTTCATCAACAGAGTTTTCCAATAAAATAAACAAAATGCAATATAATGTATTCTCAACCTATGTATGTATATGTGTGCTGTTGAAGGTAGTAAGTGTAACTCTCTTGAAAAGCACCTACAAGTTTAAAGTCTTTAGATGATTCGTTCTCCTTATAAATAAATATGGAGCATGAACGATTCATATCCTACAACAAGTCTACAATGCCCTGTCGTTATTATTATATTACAATCAAACCGTATAATCAAATGCAAATTTCTTCTCATTGTAATTACTCAACAAAGTTTAGATCGTCTCAAACTCTTGAGAATAAGGTTTTCGTATTCCTTCCCCGGCCCTGAGAGGTTATTGAGTCATCAGCGACGTAGCTGTTAAATTTTGTGTTCCATTCTAATATCGAGCCAACTTCCCAGTGCTTTCTGCCCCAGCTGAATTGCACACATCTTTCGATGGCATAAACTTTCGCGACACCAATCTGTATACCACAGAATGATTCGATTTGTCAAGTTATGAATTTTGTGATAGATCTGTTTAACATTATCCCAACCCTAATCTTTATAGCTCTGGTCCTCACTAAAATATGCAACGGGCCGTTATAGGGCAAATTCTTAATGCCACACTTATGCCAACACAAAGTCTTCCTGCATCTTTCCTAACTCCACCTGATTTGTCTTGAAGAATGTGTTTAGAAAGCATTTTATGGATCGATGAGTTACGTTGACAGTTTTTAAAACATCGGTCCATCTCTATTTCAATATGATTTGTAACATCCAACTTCTAATACATTCTCTATAAAAATATTTAAAAGTATTTTCAATTGATTTCATTCTTACTTTAAACTTTTAACTTAACTTTTATGATCATTTGAAATATATTTAAACATTTATTGTCTTTGTTAAGAGTTTCATTTGTAAAAGATTAAAACAAACTTGAATACTTTGTAAAATTCTAGACAATAGTTTGAATTTATTGCTTGTAACCAAATTAATATAAATGCTCAGAGATTTTTTGTGTTATTAAATTATTAATAAGATACATGATTTTTTGTTTAATGCTGGAATGAAATAAAACTGGCAATTAATTTCTGTTTTGTTTTTATACCCTCTTGTAAATAATGACACACAATGATTTCATTTATATTATTTGATATTTAACGTATTAATATGTTGAAGATTAATTGCAAATTATAGGCATAAAAATACTACCAATTATATTTTCATCAACATCATCCACCAGGTATTCATATATCATATGAACGTAAATGTGGTGTGTCTATACATATGTATTCACATCTGTATATATGTGAGCATTTTCTATAAATATGCACCGTGCGGCAAAAATTAAATAACGGCCTTTTTAAGGGCCTTATTGAGTAAAAGAAGAAATTTCTGTCGTCATTAGACACTGCTTTCTCATCTGTAATCACTGCAGTCTAAATATTTGTTTGAGTTTAACAAGATTTCTTATATTGAATTATGTATTCAGTTCATTATATTGGTTAGAAGAAATGAAAATTATTTAGTTTCTGTAGAATGAGTAGGTGTGATCAAAATCGTTGCAAGCATCTAATAATCAGGTCTACATGACTATAAAAGAACTGCAGGAATTAGTATACTGCAGGAATAGTAAAATCATGTTTTTTATTGTTTTCTGAATTAATTTTATTTATTTATTAATTATTACAATACTATTACAAATTATATCTATTTACTACGAGCTAAGTAATTTATACCTCATATTAGTTGCAGTGTAATAGATCAGATTCTGTGGTGGGAATTGAACCTACGACCTACACGCTGCTAGTAGACTATTCCACACACTAGACTACCAGGAGTCTGTGTTGATTCTATAAAATAATTAGATCTCAAATAGAAACTTCTTGCAGATCAATACATATGTACATATGTATGTACATAGGTAAAAATAGTATATTTTACTTATGCTGTGAATGTTTTGTACTATAAGGCCACTACTGCAATCTGAATCTATAAAATAAAATTTCTTGTAACAAAGAATTAATCAAACTAATTATAGGCTTCTTTTCATTTTATTCACTGTATCTATCAGTATGTATTCAGGATTAATTAGTATGATAAATCATTCGTATGTGATATTAAATGTCACCGAACGTGTGTATCACATAAAGACGTGTACAATAAAATAGCAAATTCAGCCGAAAAAATCTTTAATTTGTATGTAATTTTAATTCGTAATTCAATTATTTGAAGTTAATAAGAACTATTCATAGCACAATGGTTGTTAATAAACTAATATACGAGTATTTTTAAAAATTTTCTAAGTTTTACAATTAAATCGTGTGAAAGTAATGCTGTTTGTATTTATAAAGTATTTATAAAAACACGCAACTGATTTAAAATACAAGTTTAGAAGCCTAACCTTGATTCTTAAACGAAAATAGTGAAATTTTGATTATATTATACATACCATACATATACAATTGATCATAACAACCTTTCAGTCGTCATTATGACCTAGCTTCTCATGCCACTAATTTTGTGTGTGCTAATTTTTATACATGATTGGCAGGACCTACAGTTTAAAGTCAATTTCAAACGATAGATTTTTGGGAAACTTTTCATGGCAATTTTATTTACTTTTAGGGTACTTCTGCTGAGAGTACTGGGGTTTGAACCGTGGTCTCATGTCTAATAATCCAACGCACTACCTACTAGACTACGCCAACATGTAACGCATATCCCTTAAGGATATTCGTCAAATATTAGTCAAATATTTTCTTGATAACGTTCATATCTATAATTGAAGATATGAAGATATAAAAATCGGATACTCTTCCTACTTCCACAAGTTGTGCATTATTTCCCTGTTTTATTACCATTCTTACCAATCTGTAAGAATGGCCACAATAGTACAAGTATAATGATAATAGTACAATATACAGTCACTCAAACATTTCTATTTACAGCTGCAATTCAACATGTTGGTTGTTATAAATACCGTTGTCGAAAAATACTTAATACGGGTTCTTGATTTCATTTTATTTTATATTTTTTTTTAATTTTTTGGGCTTAGAGGTTTGTATAGTCCTCTACGCTAGTAACTATAGTCTCGTATTTGTTAACATTAACTGAACACTTAAGATACTCTTACATGACATGTTGTTTACAATGAAAACTGTCAACTTTTACAACTTTTAAATCCTAAAATGACATGTTTGGCTGTGTAAAACAACACAATTTCATATTTCTTACGTATAGCATATGTTATCAAATGTCTCCGCCATGCATAAACATTTGTCGCCGCTTGATTATGTGTGTTATCAATTGCAGACTGAAGGAAGCATTTTGTGGATGCAAAAAATTAATTTTTTTTATTTAATTTTGTATTTGTTATAACAAAATGACGAGTAATATATTAATTTTTTTAAATATAAAGTTAAGAATTTTAAACTGGTAGTTGTTGCCAATACTTTATTAAAGCAATCAACTAAATTCGCGGTAGCTTTAAGCCGTTTTGCAAAAGAAAATCGTTGGTTTTTTTAAATATGTTACATGTTACAATTTACACGTTTGTGAGTGTAAATTGATTAATTTTGAGATATACGAAGAAAACCATGTGAAAAGCAGTCGAGTAAATGTATTAAGAGAATTCAATATTTGGCTTTTAATTTAACTTGTAAAATAATTATACAAAATTAATTGTCAATTTACTATATAATTAGCCAAGAGATTGTATTTAAATTTTAAGGAAATAAAAATGAAATTTATAATTTTCGTCGTGGAACAATTCTCATTGAAATTCTTCATTTTTCACTTTTAGTGCTATTAATTCGGCCATATTGACAGAAATTACGGGATAGTGTTTAATATTATTATGTTTATTTTTTATTTTATGAGAAATATAAAGAAAAATAGGGGGCCAATCCATACAAGGCATTGTGTTGGGGGTAGAGTAATAAGAGGGCTACAGAAGAAGAAAGCGAAACAATGGTGTGCTACAAATTGGCACTGAATTGTTGCTATAATAACTGGTGTTAAACTTTTATCATATTTTTATTTGATAATATACATATTAACTTTAAGAATGTATGACCGGCTAGTCTAACGAAAATTAAATCTACAACTCCGGTAATCGCAGATTAGAACAGCCATGAGTTACATTTTGTTAGTTGATTTCTTAAATAGAAATTTAGATTTGAGGGTTGTAAGTAGTTGTTTCTCTGATGTAGTTACATTCGTTTAAACAATTTTATGATTTTGAAAATATAAAATTCACACTGTGTACGATAGTACACAATTTACGTTAGAAAGCATTTAAGTACACTCAGAAAAATTATATTAAACATTTAAAAAAAATTAATTTTCATAAAGACGTGAAAAAGTAGAATATTTCTGAAAATATAAAATGAACATAAATTTAAGACATATTAGAATTGAATTTCACAATTTTATTTTTGACATTTTTTTTTACAGTGTAAAGTCAAATAATTTGTGAATGTCCAGTATAAACGTGGAAAAAGGTAGAGAAAATATTTATATTTTCATTTATTTTTAGTCCCACTCACAAACGTATACACATATATGTACATATGTGTGTATTGATGTGTAATGCATATACAACATTTACACTATATACATATGCATGTATGTATGTACGTATGTTTTCTTTTTTTTGTTTTGCCCGTCAAACAATTATGCCAGCTATGCAGTGAATAAAAAGTAATTAATTAGTAAATATTTGGTGAAACAATTAAATTGTTTTTTGACATCAGTGGTAATTACTTTTGCAATATAACAATTATAATTTCAAATTAATTATATTGTATTACTTTCGCTTAATCAGATTTAAATATAAATTTTAAATTCTTTATCTACAATATATAATACAAATACGTATATGAGCATAGTGTTCTAAAAAACACGAAAAAAAAATCATCATGAATGAACAACTTACCATACACAATTCATTTTATAAATACCATACAATAAATTTATTCAAGATAAATCCGAGAAACTGAAAAAAAAAAATTCAAAAAATTCAGAAGAAACTACACTTCAATCCTGAAAACAAGCGTGACAAATTGAAATAATTGGCACTAGATAGGTGTATATATATATTTCAACATAAAGCATGACAGGGCGACGAATTTGAATTAGTTTTAAAATCTGAATGGGATTATGCATTGCCCCACCAACGTAAATAAGCAATCAACTTCAATCAAAACAATGTTGCACAGCACAGTCAATGAGACTATTGGGCTTTCCAAGGTAATAAAATGACAACGTCTTTTTAAAAATTGGTAGAGGACAGGCACATGATGAGTACCTTAGAGATGTATACCGTAATGCCTATGGGTGCATTGTATAAAGGGAATAAATGATGCGATGCGATTTTCGCCTACAAGAGCATTGAAACAATACTTTTCATCCAAACTATAGGAATTCGGTATGAGGTGGCTTCTACAGCGTACAGGGATGTCCGTAGTGAAGTCACAATATTAAAAACCGATTGGAGAAGAAACCTAATTTTCTGACTTTAGTACTAAAGACGATTGGAACGCTGATACCACCATTGAGAAAGCAACTCCCGTTTTAGCGAAGGACCTTTATAATAGGGAAATTCGTAGGTGGTATTTTGGCCGAAAGTACAATTTATATCTATTGTATAAAGCCTTAATAGAGTTATTAGGTTATTGATTGTTGTTGTTAATTGCAGAGAACAGACAACATGTAAAATTGACTCCAAAAAACAAGTTCAAGGTGAGTTCTAAC